>CM062813.1:1174832225-1175029725 GCA_031772625.1 Pinus tabuliformis
CTTTTCTTGATCGACTGGTGCGATATTAATTTGGTTATAACCAGAAAAATAGTCCATAAAGGAGAATATCTCGCTCCCAGCACACTCATCAATGATTTGATCAATGAAGGGAGTAGGGTAGTTGTCTTTAGGATAGGCACGATTAAGATCTTGATAATCCATGCAAATGCAGATCGTGCCTTGTTTTTTAGTCACTGGGACAATATTGGGCACCCAGTTTGTAAGGGGAATGGGATAGATGAACCTAGCCTTGAGAAGCTTTTCAACTTCACCCTTGATAACAACGACCTTCCTAGGGTGCACCGAGCGAAGCCGTTGGCGGATGGGCTTTGCGTGCGAATATGTTGGTATTTCATGCACCACAATTCTAGGATCAATGCCGGGCATTTCTTCGTAAGACCATACAAACACATCACGAAATTCCTAAAATAGACGAGTATATGTCTTGATCTCATCCAGAGAACAAGATACCCCAATATGAACATGTTCAACGATATCGGGTTTGATATAAATGTCAATCGACATCGTTTGGGTAATATTACCCAGATTTCCTTCTGACCATACTCCATGAGTAACAATAGGTGGCAGAAATGGAGAAGAGGACTCTTCGAAAGCGGTAGACATGACCGCCGGGCAAGGCAGGAATGAGGAGCGATGATGAGTATCGGTCCATGGTGGTTTCTCAAGAGACATGATTTCCATGATACCTTCATCAACAAGGAAGGTCTTGGCTAAGGGATCAGGCGATTCCAAAGTGCCAAGCTAAGGGGATTAAGAGTACATATCGAGAGAGGTCTTCGACATATGAGAATAAGAGGACGCAAAGTTCGAAGCCGAAACAATTTCCACGTAATTGACTTCGGCGGGACTAAGCGGCATAACCTCACCCCAAGTATCAACAAGATCTGGTGCATGTATGACCCAGGGATCAGATTTGATCGAGATCATGTTGAAAGAGGCAACATGAGGAGGTGGGAGTGGAAAAATTCCCATTAAGGCAGAATCTTTGAAGAGACCTGCCCCCACACTCTCACAGGGAGAACCAGTGTGCTTGACGTACGAAAAATTACCATCCAAGGAGGAAGAGGCAAAGAAAGATAGCTGATTGACGGTGACAGTGTTCCCTTGATGGGGAAAATGGATCACGTGAAACAAAGGGGAGGCCATGGCATGCATGGCATGAGTCCAACTTCGGCCGAGTAGAAGATTATAATTGAGATTGGCGTCAACAATTTCTACTGCGACTTGCACTGTCTTGCCTTCTAGGGTGATGGCAAGGTTAGGTAAGACACTGAAGGGTCGCGAATCGTGCCAATTGAAGGCTTCCAAAGTGTTCGGAGAGTGGTTCAGTGTAGGGGAACCAATAGCCTTCCAACATGTGGTTGACATGATGCAGGTGGAAGCACCTTCATTGATGGCAGTGTGACAGATGGTCTTCTAATTGATGATTACCTGAATAAGAAAGGCAATCTGATGAGGGAGTCGTGGAACATGGTTTTCTAGATCAAAACATATCAAATTGGAACTGATGGGATCGATGCCCCCAATAGTTGACAACAAATATTTCCGCTATGATGGGCAGCTTTGGAGTACCTCGAGAGCCGACATGGTTGATGGTGCCTGAGCCAAATCCTCAACAATATTGTAGTGCTGAGTAGCTCGGGTGTTGGGATTATACAAGGATTTCCGCAGTACACCTCGAGAGGGTGGTCACATAGCGAAACCAAGGTTAAGGCGCTCAATATGCAAAGGGCCAGAACTCAGGGTAGAAGAAGAAGGTGCAACTTATTTCTCTTTCCCAGCTTCCAGAGTTGGTGTTTGATAGTCTTTCGATCGGGTAGCCACATTAATAGGCGTGCTCATCATGAACACTTGAGATCCGGAGGAAGCAGATCAGGGTTGGTCTACCATTTGTGTCTGCTGAGACGGAAACAACTCTTTGAGGACAAGAGGGGGCCCTTTGAGCAAGCGACTAACTTCAGATAGTCGAGGACAATCTTTAGTGTAGTGATATTCCTCGTAAATGAGGTAGGGATACTTAGGTTTCCGTTGTGAAGATTCGCCAGCAGACGATTTGGGAGGACCCTGTTTTGGGGCATCAACTTGAGCTTTGCCTTTGCCTTTCTTTTTCCCTTTCGAGGATTTGTCCGCTGCGGTAGACTGGACAACGTGGAACTCTGAGGTTTTAATAGGGCCAGGTGCATTCTGAGATGAACTATTAGGGATAGCATTCAAGACTGACTTCTCTTTGGAAGAAGTTTTATAAGAGGTATGGGATACTGAACCGATAAATGCATTGACGGGAGGAACAACTGATCACTTTGATGCTATGGGATCGGATGATGACCGCGGAGCATTGGGCAATAACTCGTATAAAGTGCCAGACTGAGAGTAAACTAGATCCAAGTACTAGGCACAGGCGATGGCCTGCTCTTCAGTGACACATCCACCCATAACTATATCACGAGCAATTGGGGCCACGAATGATTTGGTAAACCATTTAGTGAGAAACTGATCAACAATTTCGAATTTGATCAAGCGACGTCTATGTCTCCATTCATGGATGTGATCAGAGATGTGCGTCACAGTATCTTGCTTAAGCAATGTGAGAAAATAGGTGCCAGTTTCATAGCGAACCGACAACTGAAAATGCACGAGGAAAGCCATGGCTAAAGAGTTAAAGTCATGATAAGTACTTCGAGGTAACTTGATGTACCATTTCGTTGTAGCAGCTGCGAGGGTTCGTTGGAAAAGACGGAGACGAATGGAATCGTCTACGTACGAGTTCGACGAGCACTAGAGGTGATATGTCATCACATGGGCCTGAGGATCCTCTTTAACTTTTCCATCAAACTTTGGGAAATCACTTGGTATCTTGGACGGCACCAGAGGCTAGTACGATGAATGAAGGATCGAATCATCCGTAAGGCGAGATACATCTAGCAACTCGAGTGTAGCCAAGAAAGGTAATTAAGTGTTAAAATGCATGGGAGGTCGATAAGTGGGCCCATAGGGAGGAGCCCATCCTTGCTGGTAAGGATTTTGGCCCCACAGTGGGGGATTTTGGCCATATGGCATCTGCCCCCATTATAGATTACCTTGACCATAGGGAGGATTTTGACCTTGAATACCTTAGAACTGTCCAGGCATAGGTTGCTGATAAGCAACGTATGGGTTAAAAGGCTGATGAGCCTGTTGACCTTGGACATATGGATATTGGACCTGTTTTCCTTGAACATACACTTGATGAACTTGTTTTCCTTGTACAAGAGGGTTCTGGACCTACAGTCCTTGGGCATAAGGTTGATACACTTGTTGCCCTTAGATGTAGGGATTTTTTACCTGATGCCCTTGGCCGGCAGGATTTTGAACCTGTTGACCTAGGACATGAGGATTTTGGGCCTGCTGCTGCAAGACTTGACCTTGACCCTGCCCCTGCAAGGGTTGACCTTGTTGATATGTATACAAGGGTTGTTGCTGCCCTGGTTGGTTTTGCTGTTGCAAGGGTTGACCTTGTGGTTGCAAAATTTGTCCCTGGGGTTGCAGAGGTTGGCCCTGTAAGGACATGGGTTGAGAGGTGTGCGAGCATATTGCATCTGCTGTTGCACAACTTGCTGCAACTATTGTAAGGATTGACCTTGTGGTTGTTGCATGTGACCTTGCTACGGGATAATTTACCCTTACTGTTGCGCAGAGAGCCCTTGCTGTAACAAAGGTTTCCCTTGTGGTAACAAAGGTTGCCCTTGTCGTTGTAGAGGCTATCCTTGTTGTTTCAAGGGTACTTGGACAATGCCCGGGAAATTGCCGAACTGAATTTGGTCGTAGCCAGGTTGGATGTACTGCCTAGATTGGAGGGTGTAAGGTTGATTAATCATTCCTTGAGAACCATACAGAAGGTAAGGATTTTGGTATTGGACCTAAGCCCTAAGGGGCTGTTGATACTGAACATTACTCGATCCAGACGGACCAATGGGATTCTGAACTTGTTGGTACTGGACATTTCTTGATCCAGTAGGATCAACATGGTTATAAATAATACCAGAAGAAGGCTGGTTTATACCAAGCATGCGAGATTGTGAGCCACACACATTAGTGGCACTTGACACCATAGAAACATTCAGGTTCTACCCCCTAGGCGGTGGCACCCAATCTGGCCAGACTAGCGGGACGGAGGAACTGACAGAGACAATCTTTGAAACTGCCGGTTGTGCCTGACGGGTAACTAGGATTGACGATACAAGAGTATTCAGAATGGTGGGTTGCACTGGGACTAAAGTAACAACCTGTTGGGAAGTCGTGTTCGTAACAAACGGACCTGACTTAGGCTTGGTACCTGACGCCCATACAAGATTATGGTAAAGTGATGAGGCACTAGGTGTACCTGAAACCAAGTGCGCCAAAGACACATAGTTGGGTGGAAAACTGGTGGGAATACCTTCTGAAAAAGGGAAACCATCAGGAGGAAACTACAATTGTAATTCTCCCCCCTCAACAGTGTGTGGAGTAGAAACTTTGGACTCATCCAGAGATGTGACTAGAGCATCGCCTTTGGGTTCCATGTTTGAAAACAAACAACAACGAATGGCCGAACAAGTATGAGGGGATAGTTCCAAAGGAACACCCGGATAGTCATACGAACTGTAAGGACGCTGTGGTGATATCTTAATAGGGTCAAACAGAGGGTTTGGAGGATAGATAACCAGTCCAAGTTGATCGTCAGTGGTCGGCGAGTTCTCTGGAGTTTGAATAGGATTGTCCAGAGATTCTGGGCCAAGATCAGTAGATGACCCAGTATCGAAAGTAGGTGGAGGATGAGATGATAATAGTTGAACACTCAAAACAATTGCGAGTTCAACATTTTGGTCCTCGAGTGACTCTGGTAACTCAAGAAATGGCTCCTTAGACAATCTTTCAGACGGAGGGGAGGAAGAGGAATTGGGTGACCCAGATGGTTCAGCCACGATGACCTTGTCTTAGTTGACAGAAAAAATAACTTCAAGGCTTTAAAATATTCTTTTAAGGAAATTCACAATTTGGTCTCAAAAATACTAACAGGGTGTCTTGGATCGTGGGCAATCAATTATTAAGATGCATAAAATACTGATGCTCTTTCATTTTTTAAGAGTCAAGAAAGAAACAAAGATGACTATCGCTTTTGATTGGAAACGAGATCGTAAGGACAAGTGATCGAATGATCTTTTAAGTTTAATGAGTCAAAAAGATCAAATTACTGCTCTGGATGATCTAGGTAAACAAGATTACCAGGCAACCGTGAACTGTAGAATACCTCTTGGTGAACCAAGAAGTACGAGCATAAAATCTCCCCAAATGTTGTGTTCAGTGTATCACGTTTGTAAGGCGGCCGACTCAGCTTCCTAAGGATAAAAGGGTTGCAGCCTAGTGGGCTCTCCCGTTATATACTCGACGGTGCGGGGAGCACAAATCCGTACTAGCGCTGTCTAATGCCGAAGCTAATGACAGCTGCTAGGTTTAAAGACACCGGAACACGTCTTTAGCATAGACCTTCTAGATATGATCGTTAATGTCAAATGTGCCTTAAGTTAATTGAATTTATTTTAAAGTTGATCTTGAGTTATGTTTTAGTTTTCAAGTCTTAGTGATGCTACTCGAAAAACCTTAAATGCAACTAAATGAGACAAGACCCTTTCAATTCGATGAAATGCCTACACTAGAGAGGGTAGAAACTACTCAATCAAATGCAAACAATCAAGCAACTGAAAACAAAATGATCTTTCACTACCTTACTTTTTCAAAAAATAAACTAATGAAAAATGCATTCCAATTCCTAATTCACTGACAAGCACTTATCTATTAGTCCTTTCAAAAACAAAAAATTCTCTTCCTTTTTCAAATGATGATGCAATTCTAGTCTTTTAAATAATGCAAATTATCGTAACATAATGATGCAACAAGGTAGACTTTCATACTTTTTCATGAAACAACAAAACAAACTTTCCGCATACAATCTTTCAATGAAAAATCTTCGAGACAATAACCTCTTCAAGCAGATGAAAACATGAAAAGAGAAGTTCATTCAGATCAATGAAACATCGACTTTACCAAACACAAGACAAGCAATGTAATCCATGCCGAAAAAGAAGCGTTTAGGCAACCAAATGAAACTTTTCAAACTTGTGCAAAAAGAGGCCAAAGTCGTAAAAAGGACAAAAAACAAAATTCAAAGAGTAAGCACACCTACAACCTGACTTAGTGAGTTCGCAAACTGCTGAATGGACTACCAACTAGATTCCCTAGTGTCGTTGGCCACTCAATGACTCAATCAATAAAGTAGAAGATGATAAGCCAACAAGCAAACAAAATCAAATGAAAAGTAGCTTTCTAATCAGGGAGAAAATGGTCCAAAAGGCTTACGGGGTCAAAATCACAAGAGTAGAACACACTAGCCAAGATTGGGGTCAAGCACTAATCTTCACTCACAGGCATCGACGTGACTGCCTAACTGACAACAAGCGCTAAAGGCTGGTTAGCGTGACTGTCAGCGGATTAAGCACATTGATCGAGGGAGCTAAGGAAAAAATATATTATTTTTGAAACAGGGACTAGATCTGCTACTATGAATTTTAGACTCAAACCAGTAAGCAGGAGAAAAGAAACAGAACCAAAGGGAAAACGTGAAACTAGAAAATTTCTCACGAAATCATGAAATCCAAGACAAACAAAAGGATTGGGCTCTCCAGTGGAGTCGCCAATTTGTGGTGAAGTAAAATTATAAGTGTGGACACGAACGAATTCCTCTAGCCCGATGATGGGTCTAGCCACAATAGATACATTCTATGGAAGATTTCCTTAGGTTAGAATCAATTAAGAGGGCCTACCTCATGGTCCGCTTATCTTGCTTGACGATGTCCTCGCTTGCTTTCTCCATCTATCTCTTGCTTCCTTCTTCAAGCTCCTGAAACAAGTAAACAACAACAGACAACAAAAATGATAATAGAAAAATTGCAATTCAACCTACTTAACAAGTCAAGAAACATTAAGCCACGAATATGTAATATTACAAAACATGTAGGAAATCAATCGATAGTTGCATATATTAATATCAAAGAGAGATTACAACCATTCGTCTTGACGTTGCAGTCTTCCTTTCAAAAGGCCAGGTTCCCACACACTTCTGCTAGCATTCCATGATGGCCTCAATCAACAATAGTTTTAAAGCTCTTCCCTTTAGGCTTGACTGCAAACCAAAACACACTTCTCCCTCACATAACTAGATAGCTACAACTATTAATAGCTTGCTTGTCTACTCCAAACCAAGATAGTATAAGAACACTAATATCAACACTCTAACTCTGCAACTAGTTTGTGCTTGGGAAGAAGGGAGGTTTATATAGGATGAATGGATGGGAGATGGATCCTCTTCTCATGGGAGAAAGGCTTATCCCTTGGGGTAGTTCCATAATTATAGGGGAAAGGAACCCAAACTGTCATCCTCGACCCCATCTGGCCAAACCTTCTACTAGACTTCTGTTACGAAGCTTTTAGAGCTGGAAGCTTCAGATCTAATTTAAAAAAATTTCCATAACAAGACTGACGCGATTGGAACATGGCTCAGTCGCTCCGGTCGGTGCGAGGAGTAGTGCTAATCTCTACACATAGGTGCGGGGGAGACAAAGGCCATTAGCGCCGGTCTTGTAGAATGGGCAAAACAGAAGTTTCATGGGAAATGGTGCAAAAGGGAATTGATCTGCTCATGAAGAGGGACACAATGGGAGTTTCTTCATGAAGGCAAAGCATGCGGGGTTCACTTTAGAGGTCCTCTAGGATCAAGGAACGGGGAGTACAGGGACAGTGACAAAATGCTGTGTGACAACTCCCTATTTTGGGCAATGTAGGCCATCTTCTCAACACTCCAGAAAAGATAATAGGGTATATTGAGCATTTTTACCTTAGTGAAATGCATTAAAATCTAGATATGATAAGAATAAACCTTGGAAAATATACCTTCACATGAAAAATACTTCATAATAATCTTCATCATTGGGGCATATCTGTCAAGGAGGTGTGAAAAAGGAAAATAGCCCCTTCTTTCATTTCGGTACCTTGGTTTCATGTAAGGCTCATAATAATGCTTCTCCAAATCACCCTGTTTAAACCATTTTTCTCCAACATCTGGAATTCCGGTGGTAGCTGATATAATGGAAGTAGATAGGGTAAATGTGACACCTGCTAAAGTGACCTTGTTGTCTTGGAGTTTAGATCTGTGGGCTCAAACCTATGTATCTGGCCTCCTTTGTGTGGCCTCCTCTATTCCCTGTCTTCTTCTCTATCTGTTTCCTCTTCCTCACTATGTGGTATGTATTCCTCCTCTGCCATGGTGTTTAGTATCAAACCCTAAGGGGCGTAAGGTAGTGGGAATGTGGCTTTTTTAGGAGTAGGGAATGGGGAAGGGTAATGTGAAGGAGATGAGTGAAAGGATGTTTGGAATGGAGAGGGATCTAGGGTAATAGTATGATAGTTTAGGGATGGGGGGAAAATATTTGGAATGTAGGGGGTTTGGGAGCCTAGGTTATTGTGGCACCTAGGAATTAGGGTTTTGAGGATAAAGGTTTAGGGAGTAAGGGATATAAAAGGTTTAGGGAAAGGGAAGGAAGGTATAGGGGAGTGTATGAAAGGGATTGTGAATACAAGGATAGTGTTGGGGGAATATAGGGTTTAGATATAACAATCAAAACAAATCTTCAATAAAACCTTTCAAACACTTAGGAATTGACTTGAGGAGGAGGAAAAACACTTTTAGCAGCTACTCACTTGATTGGAGGTTGAAAGCGCTTTGGAGGAGTTGAGGAGGTGACTAGAGCATTGCTGGATAAATGCGCAATGCCAATGCAGAGTATGCAACGTCTCAGGGAAGGGTGCAACGCCTTAAGGAAACATGCATCACCTTAAGGAAATGCGTAGTGCTAGGTAAACACGCAGTGCCAAAAGGAAACACAACTCCAGAAGGAAACGCGCAGCGCCTGCCCTATTTCTGCTGATTTTGCTTAGAAATGTGAAAAGGCTCTCTTGGGGTTTGCTCAATCAGTGCTAGGAGGCAAATAAAGCTGATTTTGAAGCCAAGAAGCCCTTTATAGGTGAGTGAATTTGACCTTTTTCTTTTCAAACCCACTTTCTAAAGTTTCATTTGACCCCTTTTTGACCTCTTTGCTAATTTTCTTTCTGACTTTTTTCTTTGTAGGTGGATGATGCTGAAGCTTTGGAAATGTTCACTTTTGACTTTTGTTTGGATGATATTGGCAATGGAGTTTGAGTAAACTGCTAAGAATAGTGACTTATTACATATGATAGACATAAAACTACATAAATAAATAAAAATTATTACATCTATCTTTTGAAATAAAATTACAATCTGGAATGAAATCCTTATTTAAAATCAAATTTGGAACTTTAGCAACCATGGTTACATGCTTGTAAACCCTTATTTAACTGAAAAAGGGATATTATTAGCTTCACTCTCATACTTTGATGGCCTTATGCAGTGAAATGGTGTTTTATTGGACCTTGGAAAATGAAACCTAGTGACCTAATGGAACCTTGAATGACTGGACTCGAGGTGGACTTCACTGACATAAAACATGATGAAATGAGCTTTTATAGTCAATGTATGCTCAACAAGACACATGAAGGTGGGCTAGAAAATATCAATTTGAGAGGGGAGTGTGATTTTGATTTTGGGCTATCATCAATGAGTAAATTTTTACATGATGACCTAGGTGGAATGATAATTTTTTTTAACATGGGACCCTAATATGATAGAAAAGAGGAGTTTTGATCACTGATGGGAGTATGCAAATACTGACTCTAACAGACTCTCGGGTTGAAGGAGAAAGTAGCATAAACCCAACATTCGCCCAAGGGTCAGCAAGTGAAGCTATTCATGTCCGCTTACATACTTGATGCGATCTGTGCTCGTCAGCAGTTCCAAGGCTCGGGTTGGGCATGGAAAGCTTCATAAACCTATATGCACACTTATTACAAGTTGTTCTCAGAATGAAGATTCCGTGGAGTTATAATACAACTGCCAGACCACTTCTTCACCCCGTTGTATAGGATGATATTTGAGTAGGATCCACCTTGCATGTCGTAGGCAACGATGGAGGCATTGGTTGATATAGAAGATTGGTATGCCTCACCCCTTGGCACCTTCATCTGGAGGTACAACGCGGAGAAGGCTCCACATGTTTTACCAAAGTTTTCCATGGATACGCTAGTCATGCAAGAAGTCACATATCACATCTTGACAGGGTTGTCAGTGAGACTCCACAAGAAGAAGAAGGCACCTTGGCCCGCTCTTCCTTTGTGGATCGAGTTGTATGAGATCCAGAATCTCAAGCATGCTAAGGCCGAGACAAAGGAATTCAATAGATTCACCTCCGACACTAGGAGTTTCAATCCGTATGACCCACATTGCCTAGTGAAGGACCACTTTGAGAGAGTGCATCATCCTTGGATCCTCGGGGCGTGTCATTGGCATGAGGAAGACCCATGGAGATACTGCATTCACTTCTTAAGGCTCAATGAATAGGAAAACATAGTTATAGAGTGGTTAGCAAAGCAGAAAGAAACATCATCTTAGAGAGCATCATCATCAGCAGGAGCAGAGGGTAGCAAACCCGCGCTTGACGAAGAAAGAGGAAGGTTGTAGATAGCGCGAAGGCGGAGCAAAGATGCAAGTTTAATGCAGATCCACTTGTGTTTAAAGCAACTTTGGATTTGGAGGCTAAGAGGCAACAATGCAATAGGAGGATCACACAAAAGCAGAGGGAGAAACAAAAGCTAGAGGAAGCAGAAAAGGAGTTGTAGGAGTTGAAGCAACAACTCACGGAAGAACAAGAGCTGCACAAAAAAGAGAAGAAAGTGTAGTAGGAACAAGAACAATAGGAGGAACAACATGCACATGTTAATGAGATTGCGCCCATACAGGTTATAGATTCATCCGAATAGCTGACACATAGTAGACATGGTGAGCAGTCACAAGAATAGGATCTTTTCTCAAGAGATTGAACATATGCTAGAGCAGATGGACACATATATGGTTCAGCCAGAGTTAGATCAAGATATTGACCTCATGCCTTAGGACCAAGAGGTCACCCTAATGACTTCACCAGATCTAGAAGAAGAGCAAGTCCCAAGTGATCAAGGAGACACTGAAATCCTTGAAGACAATCCGATGGTTTGCAACACAGAGTTGTGCAGTCGCGCAAAGTGCCTACTTCAGATGTCCATGTATCCCCTGCACAGTTTGAAGAGCGAGTGATCATGTCCAACTTGCGCAAGCATCCTACTGCATTGGCTGATGCTACCAAAGCATATGTCGAAGCCACCATCTCAAGTGGTAGATTCTTGATAGCTGAAAACAAGTGCATGGCTAAGGAGTTACAAGCGGCTAAGCAGGGAGGAGAGTAGGGTACAAAATCTGCCAGAGCAAAGTTGAGGAGAGCGATACTAGATGAAGTATCATCTCTTGAGACGATCATGTAGAAGGTGTACTTTAGATTTTTCACCGTGCATAAGTTAGTTGTCCATCTTAACAGTTGGCAGCAACACTGTGCTAGGAGAGCACACATCTTGTCAGACTTGCACACTGTTGTCGATCACATGCAGATATGGACAATGAGGGATAAGGGAGCCCCATTTCACTTTCCAAAGATGATGAAGCCAAAGGTGATAGAGTTGAAGGCATGCATCTGGGAGTCAGATCCGGAACTATGAGGAACTCCCGCATCTCATCACGAGCTTGCAGGCTTCACATGCACGGGTGTTCATGAGCATGGATGTCATTGTGCGCACGCATGCGATCCCATCCATTGACAAACTCACCGAGGCAAAAAAAAAGAACCAAGTCCGACTGGAGCTGAACATGTACTTTGATGAGTTGATGTGCATAGCCACTAGTGTAGACTTGCAAATGAGTGCAGATACTATGCACCAATATGTTGCTGGTCTAGCTACGCTCAAGACTATGATGCACATGCTATCAAATGAGTTGGATAACTTTGCCAAATAAGTGTACCTGGATGCAACAAAGGCAAGAGTTCGCTTTCAAAAGGATGTCACCACATAGTATGCAGACACCATAACAAACTACTAAGCTTGGCATAAATTCGCCACCGTAGATCATCATGTGGATGTCGAAGAGTTAGTCTTTCCACAACTGTCCAAGTCTTAGTGATGTCTTTCATGGTTTACTCAAGCCTATTTTTTTCTTACATGGGTACATGTGGAGATTGTAATGTAAACATGTTGTAAAAGTGAAAGACCAAGTGTCAATAGTAGAATGTAACAACCATGTAGTAGTTGAAGAGTCATGAGGGTAGGTGAAGAGTCACAAAGGGGAATGTCAAGGGTCACCACACCCTTTGCTATTTATAGAACCTCAAAACTCATTGTACAGGCTTTTGGGAGCCAAGCTTCCTATAGGTATAGCTTAAAGAAAGCTTGGAGGGTATTGTAACGAACCTTGGCTTCTCCACAGTGCAGAGCTAGTACATCTCTTTGGAGGAGCATGCGGTAGTGATTTTAATGTTCCGCTGTTGGGGCTAGTGGTTGTCATGGTTGTATGTATGATTGGATCTTTCACTCTATTAATATAACAGAGCCAACACATTTCATGCATATGTTCTTATTGTAGTTCGACTATCCTGGTTACTCTAATGATATATGTAGTTGTTATTTATGCATGTATGTATGGACTATTTCGTATGTGTTTGTATGAATCTTATTGAAATGTGTTGTTGGTATAACCCATCACTTTGGATCATCGACTATCATGATTTCCATCTCATGATGTCTTTCTGCTTGTTTGTTCCCTTTCAAGTTGCATGCTATCACAGGTTTCTAAGGGGCACACTCGTCCCCCGTTCCGTGTGTTAGAGCCTTTCATGCACCTTCCTTGACTTGCTGCAAGGTCACACCCTTGCTAGTAACAAGGACATCTTACTTACCTATGCGCG
This sequence comes from Pinus tabuliformis, assembly GCA_031772625.1. Taxonomy (NCBI): domain Eukaryota; kingdom Viridiplantae; phylum Streptophyta; class Pinopsida; order Pinales; family Pinaceae; genus Pinus; species Pinus tabuliformis. Next base: position 1,174,845,218 of record CM062813.1, read on the forward strand.
CAATCGAAATCAAGGCAATACCGTACTACCACTGTTGGGACTCCTACTCCAAACAGTGTGAGGTCTAGTTGGGACTTCATATCGGGGAGATCGCTTAACATGTTGGCGGGTCCAACATCGTCAACGTCATGCTTGTATGGAAAAAACATGTTGAAGCATCTGATGCTTTCTAGGGTTGTGATCCCTCTCACAAGAAAGACTTTATGATGCTATTTCTAATTATAATGGGATTTTTCAGGAAACAAGTGGGTTGCCTCCAGCGAGGGAGATCCAATATGAAATTCATCTTAAACAAGATGTTCCTTTTCCAGATGTGTTCATGTACATGTTGTTAGCAGTTGAAATAGAAGATATCAAGAAGCAAGTGCAAGACTTGTTGGACTAAGTAGTCATCACACCTAGCTCTTCTCCTTGCGGTTCATCCATAATGTTGGTGCCAAACAAAGATGGCACAAGGAGGATGTTTTTGGATTATTAGGCACTCAACAAGATCATGTTGAAAAACCGCTACCCTCTCCCTTGCATAGATGATTTACTTGATTAGTTGAAAAATATTGTTTATTTCACTAAGTTGGATTTGCATAGTGGCTACCACCAAATCATAATTGCAGAGCATGATGTTTGGAAAACTACATTCAAGACCAAGCAATGGTTTTTCGAGTGTCTGGTAATGCCATTTTGGTTTTGCAATGCCCCAACTACATTTATGAGGGTGATGAATGATGTATTTAGACTTTTTTCTAGATGATTTTGTGCTTGTGTATCTTGATGATATACTTGTTTTTAGTAGAAATTGGGATGATCATGTAAAACATGTCAAAAGAGTGCTTGATATTTTGCAAAAGGAGAAACTTATGTAAAAATGTCCAAATGTGAATTTGGCAAAACTTCTTTGGTTTATTTAGGTCATATTGTTGGAGGAGGTCAATTGAAAATTGATCCTTCAAAGGTTGATGTAATTGTTAAATGGCCTAAGCCTACCAATGTAACAAAAGTAAGAAGATTTTTAGGTGCGGTACAATATTGGAGGAGGTTCATTGTCAACTCACCCATCATAACATTTCCATTGCATGCCTTAACTAGTGTGAAGAAGACTTTTCAGTGGGGAGGGAAGCAATAAAAGGATTTCGACACCCTCAAGGAAAAGATTAATACTACACCCATACTAGACTTACCTCATCTCCAAAAGCCATTCGAAATTGAGACAAATGTTAGTGGTTAAACCATGGGTGCAATGTTGATGCAACAATGAAAACCAGTTTGTTACCATTTAGAGACTTTCTCTCAAGTTGTTATGAACTATCCCACTTATGAAAAATAGTTGTATGCTTTGGTGCAAAGCGTCAAGAAATTAAAACGTTACTTGATTGGGAAGGAGGCAATTATACATACAGATCACCAACATTTATAGTTTGTCTAGTCATAAACAAAGTTGCAGCAAGCTCGTCATTTTAGGTGGATGGGATTCCTCCAACAGTTTCACTTGCTAATCAAGTACAAAAAGGGTACAAGCAACAAAGTTGTAGATATACTCTCTAGACCTCCTATTTTTGCATTTGTTATTTTGAAAAATACTTCTTTGTCTCATGAAAGCTATGTTGAGCGATATGTTGTTGATGAAGATTTAAGTTTGTGAGAAGCTGTTTGTTTGGTAGTTTTAACACTTCAACTTTGAAAAGGCATATCTCAAGATTTAATTGGCCAAATAAGGCCCATAATGGCTCATTAGAAAGAGAAGACTGAGGAGAATAATATGGGAATGATAAGTCTAGCAGATTTAATCATTTAATGACCCAAAAATATAGCAGTAGATAAAGTGACAAATTTGCAACAACAATTGGTTTTTCCTAATTTGATTTGGGTAATTTTCATTGGCTGAGAAAATAGCTGTCACTAATTCATCCTCCAACATTTTTCAAAGGTTAATCAGATTCATTAGAATCAATTGTAGAACGGATTTTTTTTGGATTTTTTTTATTTTAATTTAGCAATTTCATGAGAGTTTGTTTTTCTGATTTCTAATTTGCAATTTAATTTACTTTTATTTTGGTTTTGATTGGTTTGTAGCAAGAGATCAGTTGGAGAAGTTAAGATCTGAGACATTTTGGAGCAATGAAAAGAGATCAACAAAGATAAAATTGGAGAATTTGCAGCTCTAATTCAGGATCTAGAAAACTACTCTCAACAACTCTCCATTTTGGAAATTCTTGTAATTACTAAATAACAGTATTTAGAATGAGAAAGTGGTTCCTCTTCTCTGCAACTAGAGGCTCTTAAGGCACTATTGTATAGGATATTATAGATGTAGGTGAGGGGAATACTTCATATATGAGGTATTTGGTGGAATCTCTATGATTATTCTCGCTAGACATCTGCACTTTTGTAATGGACAGAAAGTTGAGTTGCAGAGGGATATAACATTTTTGGCTTTGGGAGGAAGAATTGTTTTGCACTACTATAGACGGATTTTCTCCAAGCTCATGGACTGCAGATTTTTGTAATAAAGTTATGGTATGAGTTTAATAAATTTTCATTCCAATGCACTAATGTTTAGATTGTAAGTTAATATACTATTGCCATAATTTCTCTAATTGATTTTAATTCTTGTTCTAAATAGTGTATGGAATTCTGATATTGAACATTATTTTCGTATTGATTGTTTTATGCTATGGAAGTTATGCAAGAGCTATCTTTGAGGAGTTATTGACGATGTTGGACCCACCAACATTTAGAGGAACTCCTCGATATGAAGTCCCAATTAGACCTCACATTGTTTGGTGTAAGAGTCCCATCCGGAGATACATACCAATTGTCGATGCAATGGGTGTTAATGATGTGTCTTGGTTACAAATACACATAGAGTGATGTATGGTGACTTTGGTGAGAGAAAGTGTGTGACCCTGTAGAAATTCAAGTGTGATGCATGAAAGTTCTATCACACGAAGGGAAAACGAGTGAACCCTTAGAAGCTTGTAATAGTACACAACTTGAAAGAGACACACGAATGTAAAGACATCACAAGCTAATATGTGAAATAATTCACAAGTTAACCGTGATGAAATAATAAAACAACAAGCATTCAACAAGATTTGTACCAATGCAAACGAAATAGTTCATAAGCATAAGCGTAAGTTAAATAACATACATTGCAAATACAACAAGAATAGTCCTACTATATTCACAACATATGCATGAAAACCTGTCAGCTCTGAGATTTTATTAAAGTGAAAATTTTGATCATACATATAACATTGACAGACCACTAGCCCCAATAGTTGAACATGAAGTCAACATAACCTGCTCCTCAATAGAAAGATAATCCCTCTATGCTACATATAAGTCAAGTATCTCACAAACCCCTCAAGCTCTCGATTCTAAGCCTAAGCCTAGCCAAAACCTTGGCTCTCAAAACCCTTTACATGAGTTATGAGGATGCATTTATAATAAAATGGTGACTCTTCACATTCCCCTTTGTGACTCTTGGACTTCCCTCATGACTCTTCAACTTATTTATAAATGATTATCCAATTACATTACATCATGACTCTTCAAATTCCACAATTAACACTTGGAATTTCAATTACAAATTATTTACAAAATAATATTAAAATACACTCATACCCATATAAGACAAAATAGGGTAGAGCAAACTAGACAACCTAACAAGACAATGCTTAAGTTTGGGGGAACTCTAGCTCAACAACTTTTAATTGATGTCTTTCGGTACCGTATCGGTGCCAATCTTGCTATTGTGCGATGACATCCCCAAACTGTGTGATGGTGTCTGGTTGGAAGCGGAATCTAGCCTCCATGGCATCCAGGTACAATGATTTGGAACCAGGTTGAACTTCCTTCTGGAGCAGGAGCAACATTTTGTTCACTTGGATAGGGCCACTGATGTACTTCTGCATGTTCTATCTATTCAGCTCCAAGTCTTCCTTGATGGTAATCTGTCTAAGTTGTTCCAAGCATTCATTGAACTCTTGCCAGACCTGGTTCCTGGTTTGGCTTCCGTTAGTGAGCCAACTGATGGGATCTTGTGTGAGTTCACCAAGAAATCCAGATTGTTGTATAGTCATGCATACGAGGCCTGAATGCTACTAATGAATGAGGTGAGATGTTTGTTGTTCTAAATGAGCATCCAGACTATTGCTTTCTCCAACTTTGTCTATTACTTAGTTTTCTTTCCCAAGTCAAGCGGTGCCCCTTTGTATTGCATTTGACCATTCATGCATGGCGACGATGGAAGCTTGTACTTTCCTAAGAGTTTTGACAAAGTATTTACATTTTTGCTGCAAGCCATGCAAGTGGACAACTGCCTTATGCACAATAACATGCTCCTCATAGAGATTTTGCATGGTCTCTCCAAGTGTCGATACTTCACCAAGTATCACTTCCTTCATTTCCTTTAGATGGAACCGTGCAGAAGCTTGCATTCTGGGTTATTGTGCAGAGTTGTTCTACCTCTTGCATAATAACCCACAAGTTATTTGCCAATTTCTTGTTCTCGCCCATCAAATACTAAGTGTTTGACTTAGTTTCACCTATGAAGGCTGAGTTGTCTACAACAATGGAATCAAGATTCTTCCTAGTATCTGCCACCATCACCCTTTCTCTAATAAATGCACATGATGCAAGTTCATCTGGAAAATGCTTCTTATGCGTTTGTACGATCTTCTTCTGAAGTTCATCGTACGAAAGATTGTACGTGTCCATAACCAGATCATCATCAAGAGGAACAAATTCCTCTTCCTCTCTTGGAGCTAACTTTGCTGCTGGAGGTGGTGGAGATTGATTTTTGACATACCATGTACTATGCATCAGGTCGACATCTTGATTTTGCGACTTTGGTTCCTTGTCCATATCTATGATCTCAATCAAGTATTCAATATGCTAAGAAAGCTCTATGTCCTACATCTGTTTTCTCTCCTCCTCTATTGGTTGTCTGTTATGTTCTTGCTCTTCAGCTTGTTTCTGTGATATATCTTCTTCTATTGCGCTTCACTTCTCTTCTTCTTCTTGCTTCTACTTCTCTTGTTGTTCTTGTATTTGCTTTTCTTCCTCAAATCTCTTATGCTATTCTATCTTCCATTGTTCCGTTCTCTACATCCTTTGTTTCCTCTTTGCCTCTACTACTAAAGCCACTTTCATAATAATTGGATCCTCTTTTATATTGCGGCTTCGTTGTCCCCCTGGAATAAAAACAACCTTTCTCTTTCCCTTATCCTGCACGGGGTTACTTCCTTCTGCTGACACTTCTTTTAGAGTAGCTTCCTTCTTTAGAGTCACCCGTGAAATTCCTACAAAACTGACCAGCTCGTGGGTGTTGGAGCCATTATAAAAATTCTTCCATGGATCCTCTTCTACCTAATCAATTATCTTGTTGATCCATTGGGAGTGAATTATCACAAAATGTTCTTTGTAAATACCACCAGGATTGTATGACTTAAAGTCTTGAGTATTGAATGCAAACTTCTCTATCGCCTTTCCTTTTGTATTTGTGCCTTTCAGGTTCTTGATCTCGTACAATAAAATTTTCATAAGAATAGTTGGCCATGGTGCTTTCTTCTTCTTGTGCAAACCTGCTAAAACCTTGTGGAGAGATGATATGAAACTTCTTGCATGACAAGCTTATCGGTGGCATACATTGGCAAAAGATGCGGTGACTTTTGATTGCCGAACATTCTAAGAAAGGTGCCATCTGGTGAGGCAAACCAATTTTCTATCTGCGCTACTGCCTCCATTGCCCCACGTGACATGCAAGGTGGTTCTTCCTTAAAAATCATCTTGTACAACAGAATGAGGTAGTGGCCAGTTAGCTTCTCCATTACTCCTCGATGGCTGCAATCCGAGAGTAGTCTGCAGTGGATGCACACGATAGGGTATCAAGGTGTCCCAGTCTGATCCATGCCAGGGAATGCATTATGTGCGCAAATTGCATCCAGTGAATATGTAGACATGTAGAATATTCCTTTTCACCCTTGGGAGGATTCTGGGCGTTTTCTACATGGAATATTAACTGTTAAGCCAATAAATCTGACCAATTGAATGAGTTCCCCTCATTCACAACTTGGTTCAATAAGACTTCCCACTCTTAAGGAAAGGTCTTTGTGCTATGTTAACCATAGATTCTGCAAGCTAGGATAACCAAGAGCTGATAGGCCCTCCTGAGAGACTTTGTCTTGTATGTATTGGTGGGTGTCTATCAAAAGTTTGATGGCTCCTTCACCCAGCCTTTAACAATTTCCTTCGTGCTTAGATAGTTGTTGGTGACATAGAAGTATGAATCCATGAGTGTTTCTAGCTCGGGAAAATGGTACATAAGACGATAATCTTCTGCTAGAAAAATAACAAGGTTTTGTCCACTAGCATTGTTCAAAGTCATAGTCTTCACATCAATATGTGAAATAATCCTACTGATAACACTTGCACATGGGAAGGTTGGATATCTACATACCTTGTGTAATCCCAACCATTGAACGCTGACATATACCTGTCGGTCCTCTAGATCTGCCTTGAAGCTCTTTGTTGAAAAAGCTTCATTCACTTTCTACCATGTAAGATCTTATTTGTTTTCTACAAACAATTGAGTGTCTAAATACACTGGAAAGTTTACTGGCGTGCTCTCAATTGCTTCCCCGGTATTGATTTATATGGTATCTTTTGAATCATCTCTCTTGGGTGCCATGATAACAGTGACTGCTGGAGAGAAATTCCCAACATCCGTGATACCAGCGGGAGGGAAAATGCACTCATGAACAAAATAAATTAGCTTTTGTAAATCAACTGTCAAAGCAAGATCAATTAGAAAACCAGTGAATTAATGAGAGATATTGTGTAATTATCATGATAAAGGGAGGGGGACTGGCTGAGGGAACTGCACATTGTGCAGTCTCAACAGGCAATGATGCAGCCCAAGGCTTGAGATTGCACAATACGTAGTTCAACCTGGGAAGTGACAAGGAGACATTGTGCATTACATAGTCTCAGTGGACAAGGTGGCAGACAAAGCCTTTGAACTATGTAATGCATAGTTGGGCCAGCATGTACTGTGCATTATGTAGTCTCAAAGGCCAAGCTCTTAGCTTGAGCCTTGGACTTGCGCAATGCCCAATTGGGCAAGGCAATGCATGACCAAGTGAAGCGCAAATCTGCCCGGTGAGGGTGTGGGAAACAAGAATATCTAAGAGATAATGCAAGTTAAAGTGAAGATCTGACTAAGAATGGATAGATCAATGTGAATCAAGTGTTGAAAATCAAGAAATGAAAGGAAAAGCAAATTTGTGAGGAGAGTCGTCAAATCGGCAACCACTAGTGTGCAAAAACAAGAAAATGGATGTGATACTTATAAAAGGCGAACAACAAACTGAATCAACAATTCTAAAAGATAAAATAAGTTAAAATGCCAACAACCATGAAGAGAAACAATCAAAACAACACTCATAGAACTGAAATGACAATAAGCGATAGAAAAAGCAGCAAAAGACGATAAAAGCAAAACTCACCCTTAAAAGCGATGCAAACTCCACCGAAGTCTCTTTGATCTCCTTGGGAATTCTAGAGATCCAAGGCCGAATGTAAGAATGAGCTCTAGAGGTGTCAATTAAATAGATTTGAGTGGGTTAGGGTTTATGACGCGCATGCCTAAATTCAAGGAAAAAATGACACTTGGCATAAATTTCTAAAATAAAAATTGTGCCACCTTCGGTAAACTAATAATCAATCCCTATTTATAGGGCTACTTTTTCGCTTTTTTACTTTTTACTTTTTTATTGATATTTTGGGAAACTTACCATGCACACTCCCAAGGAATGTTGTGCAATTCCGGGCAACTGGGCAACTTGTCGACTCAGTGCATTGTGCAGTTTTAGAGTTCAAGGAATGGATTGCCCAGTTTATGAGCTCAGTGCCAGGCTACCATCCATGACTGTGCAGTTCTCAAGCTCAAGGCTAAGCTTCCATTTTGGATTCTGCAATTTCCATCATCAAGGTTGGCTTGTTCTCATGGATTGCACAATTTCTGGAGGCAAGCCCAGAACAGCTGTAAGGTCAAGTCAGAAGGTTAGATTGTGACTCAAAAAGACCAGAGAAGTATGAAAACAAGAAAACACAAGCACATATGAAAATAATAAGTCTTGATCAAATCATGAATACTTGATGACAATAAAATATAAGCTCTTATGGACAAAAGAGAAGGCTCCAAAATCAAAGCATAGGAAAAATTTTGGAGGGTACTTGTAGCAGATACAACACTTGTTGACACATTGGTAGAACTCCAGCTCTCTGTATGGGTCTTGTTTCATGCCAAGCAGGTTTAACTCTTCATGAAGAATTTTTCAATTCATTTATCACATAGCTTCTTTACTTAGCTTGAGTTAAATATATGGTCCCTATTATTCTCTTCATCAGAGACAGACTAAACCAAGCCAAGTCAAACTGAGTTGTTTTTCTTGGGGACGAGGAGTATATACATACACAAGTAAAATAAATGTCAGAGTCTTAGTTTTCATCTCTGGTGTTGCTTTGCTACCAGCAGGTTTGGACAGTACCCCGACGAAGTCACTTTAGGAACACAAACATTGCTCTGATGCCAATGAGCCTGGACAGTACCCTGGCAGAGTTGCTTGCTTCACCTCCCTCGAAGGAAGCCTTTCTCTTCTTTCGCCCTTTTTTTTTTCATTTTTTTTCATTTTTCATAGAACTATGCATAGGCACTTATTTATTTCATGGGGCGGAAGAGGGATCCCGACTTATTGAGAGCAAAAGAGGTTGTCCCTTTAGAGAAGGATTTATATATATACCTCTGACATACTTGTTAATGTTTCCTCGCCTCCTTTGTCTACTAGACTTAGTTCACAAGGAATAACAAAAAATTATAAGAGGTCGATTTGAGTAAGTGATACTAGTTATAGATTCAAGCATCGTGATTCCATTGCAATTTTCTCCTAAAGAGAACATATTTTCCATGACAGTATCATCAACTAAAAGATGAAACATTCGCACAAAGAGAGGGAATAGATAGAAAACCAAGTGTTGATAGTAGCACAACTTCCTCTTGAACTTCACCATGCTTTCTTCGGAGACCAAACACAGTCTCATGCGGAAGTTATCCTATGACTTGAAAATAAATGAAAAGAAAGGAGCATAGTGGAAAGTAAATCAAAACAAAACAAAAACAAGGAAAAACAACAAACAACTACTCCTACTCCTAATCTAACAGAGAATAGGCCAGTCTTATGCAAAATGAAACTTCTAGTGTAACCACCAATACATTAGCTGGTACATACGGGTGAGGGAATACATATCAAGAAAGATATTCAGTAATAACCATAAACAAGAAAGATAAGATAATACATACCAAGACATTAGAAGTTTGAAAATGCAGGCAGAAAAGTAAGAAATAAAAACACATTCAAAGAATTATGCGGATGTATTATGGTGTTTAGACACACTGCGACTCAAAGAGATGCAAGAACAAACTTTCAAACTACGGAACTGGGCAAACACGAAGAAAGAAGAAAATTTTCGTTTCACAATGGTGCTTGCTAGGTATGACTCCTCCAATGATTGAGCGATAAGATCATGTAAAAAAGATGGAGGGTGTGATAATTGTGAAACAAATTTATTTTCAATGTGTGCGATAGAGTGATAAGGAGCCTTAAAATATATAACGTTGTTCTGATAAGAATTGGAACTAGGCTCAAGACTACGAGAACCTAACATAACCATCAGCTCGGGCTAAACTGCCTTGACAGTTTGCGGAAGTTCCAAATCAATAGAAGGTAGATCATCAGAGACTGGTGGCTTAGAAAGATCAACAACAGAAAAATTAAAGTCATGACTAGATGAATTAGTGAAAAGATGATGACAACCACGATCATAAAGTTTAAGATAAAAAACAGAGGCATGCTCATGATTTGACGAATCGTAAAGAGGGGAAGATTGAAAGAATGAAATGTCACCCTCTATTTCTTCAAAATGATGAGATGATAAATCGGGGAGATCAAGAAGAGAAGACTTTTCCTCTCCACATTCAGATGAAAAACTGACATTCCATGGGTTCTGAGAGTGATCGGAAGTCATAATATCAACAAAAGGTAATTCTTTGCAAGATTCAACAAGGATGACAGAATCACGGAAAATGTGAGGGTAATGAAGGAGAGGTGCGGAAGGAGAAGAATCAACCTTCATCGCAGATTCTTGTTTAGATGTGGACTCCCACACATAGTCATCGTAAAAGATATCGCAGGTTGGCTTCTTAGCACAAATCCATCCTAAGCTTGATCCTCATGAACATCAAAAGATACATTCGAAATAGGTGAACACAATAACTCACAATCAGGAGGATCAAAGGAACCGAAGGATGGAGGACAAGGAGATAACACTTCATCACAAACACCAAATTCACACTCCAAAATTGCACTGGAATTATGAGTATGTGGAGTGGGAGAAGATGGCGGTAAATCAATAAATGAATTATTAAGCTTTCCCACCTCAACCTGCGAAATATAGTTGTTTGATTAGAAGGAGACATAGAGTCACCTGGAATAACAAATTCATCTGTTGCGGATTTAGAAGCTCTAATACCAAGGTATGTTGGGAGACTTTTGAAAGATTCATATTTGTGCAGATTCATTGAAATGTAAACAAGAAATTCAAACTTATCTTTCGTTAAAGGCCATTCAACATCATCTTTAGAAAATTCAAAACAAAAATGAATGAAACGATCATGAAAATCATCAAGAGATTCATCAGGTGCTTTTTGCAGTCACATAATTTTCTTCAACACATATTTATAATCATACCTATCAATGGCACGGTAAAGATTTGTGGCAAGATGTTCGAAAGAGTGTATGGAGGAGATAGGCAATGTGTAACACCATTCCTTTACATGCCCTTCGAAAGTGAGGATGAACAACCTGCACAAAACATCCTCACAATGGATATTTTGTTTTGTACAAAATTCAAGAAAATGGGCCGTGTGCTAAAAAAGGTTGTTCCACCCTCGCCTTCGAATTTTAGATTTTACAAGTCATTGATAAATCCCATTGGCACTTTCATCTTTGTGGTTCTCGAAAAACATGACAAGGCTAAGATATGGGAAGAAGCCATAAATGAGTGTGAAAATTCAAACATACTTCATGGGATTAGCTTGTCATCTGGCCCTCCTTCTAGTGCTATAATTATTGACGGTGATGGACCTGCCAAGATTCAGGGGACATCCCCGATATGAAGTCCCAATTAGACCTCACACCATTTGGTGTAGGAGCCGCATCTAGAAATACGACCCATTTTCTGATGAAGTGGGTGTTAATGACGTGCCTTGCCTGCAAATACACATGGAGTGATGTATGGTGAATTTGGTGAGAGCAAGTGTGTGAACCTGCAGAAAGTCAAGTGCGATGCATGAAGGTTCTAACACATAAAGTGAAAATGAGTGAGCCCCTTAGAATCCTGTAATAGTATGCAACTTGAAAGAGACACACGAGCATAAGGACATCACAAGCTAATATGTGAAATAGTTCACAAGTTAACAATGATAAAATAATACAACAACATGCATTCAACAAGATTTGTACCAATGCAAACGAAATAGTTCCTAAGCATAAGTGTAAGTTAAATAACATACATTTCAAATACAACAAGAATAGTCCTACTATATTCACAACATATGCATGAAAATGTGCTGGCTCTAAGCTTTTATTAAAGTGAAAGTTTTGATCATACATATACCATTGTCGGACCACTAGCCCCAATAGTGGAATGTGAAGTCAACATCACCTTCTCCTCCAAAGAAAGATACTCCCTCTATGCTATGGAGAAGCCAAGGCTCTCACAAAAATCCTAAGCTCCTGATTATAAGCCTAATCCTAGCTAGACACTTGGCTCCAAAAAGGCCTTTACATGAGTTATGAGGATGTGCTTATAACAAAAGGGGCGACTCTTCACATTCCCCTTTATGATTCTTGGACTTCCCTCATGACTCTTCAACTTCTTTACAAATGACTATTCAATTACATTACATCATGAATCTTTGAATTCCATGATTAACACTTGGAATTTCACTTACAAATCATTTACAAAAGAAAATATTACAATACACTCATACCCATATAAGACAAAATAGGGTAGATCCAACTAGACAACCTAACAAGACAAAACACTATCATGCTTGAGTTTGGGGAAACTCTAACTCAACAACTTCCAATTGATTTCTTTCAGTCACGTATCAGTGCCAAGCTTGGTACTGTGTGATGAAATCCCAAAATTGTGCGATGGTGTCTTGCTGGAAGCAGAGTCAAGCCTTCATAGCATGCAGTGCAATGGTTTGGAACCAGTTTGAACTTCCTTCTAGAGTAGGAGCAACATTCCGTTCACTTAGACATAACCACCAATTTACTTCTGTAGGTTTTGTCTATTCAGCTCCAAGCCTTCCTTGGTGTCAATTTGTCTAAGTTGCTCCAAGTATTCTTCAATCTCCTGCTTGACTTGGTTCCTGGGTTTGGCTTCCGTGAGTGAGACAACTGATGGGATCTTGTGTGAGTTCATGAAGAAATCCAGACTATTATGTAACTGTGCATACGAGGCCTGAATGCTACCAATGAATGAGGCAAGTCGTTTGTTGTTCTGGATGAGCATCCAGACTCTTTCTTTCTCCAGCTCTTCCTGTTGCTTAGTTTTCATTCCCAATTCAAGCGATGCCCCTTTTTATTGCATTGACCATTCATGCATGGCACTGATGGTAGATTGTACATTCCTGAGAGTTTTGACATAGTCTTTACATTTCTGTTGCAATCCATGCAAGTGGACAACTACCATATGCAATGTAACAAGCTTCTCATAAATATTCCACATGGTCTCTCCAAGTGTTGATACTTCACCAAGTATCGCTGCCTTCATTTCCTTTATATGTACCTATGTGGAAGTTGCATTCTGAGCTACTACATGGAACTATTCTACCTCTTACCTAGTAGCCTGCAAGTTCTTTTCCAATTGCTTGTTCTTAACCATCAAATACTGAGTGTTTGGATTAATTGCACCTGTGAAGGCCAAGTTGGTTATAACAATGGCATCAAGATTCTTCTTGGTATCCTTCACTATCACCCTTTCTCTAATAAATGCAGGCAATGTGAGGTCATTAGGAAAATGCTTCTTACATGATTGTACAATCTTCTTCTGAAGTTTATCGTACGAAATATTGTGCATGTCCATAACCATGTCATCATCAAGAGGAACAACTTCCTCTTCCTCACCTAGAGCTAACTCTACTGTTGGAGGTGGTGGAGACTAATGGGTGGCTTGTTGTGTACTTGGGACCAGATTGACATCTTGATTCTGTGGCTCTGGTGCGTCCTCCATATATACGATCTCAATCAACTCTTCAGTCTGCTAAGCAAGCTTCGTGTCCTACATATGTCCGCTCTCCTCCTCCATTGGTTATCGATTTTTTTCTTGCTGTTCAGTTTATTTCCATGTCCTTCTTTTTCTTCTCTTTGTAGGTTTTAACCCCATACATAAATTACCTGCATACGAATTCTAGAACACAGAAATAAACAATGTGAGAGCATAACACATAAAACAGATATACACAAAGATTTTCCCCTAAATCCCAATACCGGGACTACCAACTTGATTTTTCATTATGTTCCTTTCAATGTTACAATACATATTTATACATGCCAAAGCATCCAATACCATGGACCGAAAACCATTGCGTCCAAAACCATGTGCGAAAAACATGCACAAAACCATAGGTAGGTTCACCCAACCTAACATAGGGTCCAAAACCAAAATTTTCCGAGGCACTGCCCCAGACCCCATAGAGTGGGGTTACCTGCACCTCTCAAACCCCCTGTGACCCCCCCCGCTATGCAATTGGCACAACGAAGGGGGGCTCTGCCCCCCTTCTAACCCCCCGATTAACGACATGGGATAGTCGTGGAAAGAATATAATACAACCCAATCAACTCTTCAATCTACTAAGCAAGCTTCATGACCTGCATATGTCCGCTCTCCCCCTCTGTTGGTTATCGGTTTTGTTCTTGCTCTTCAGTTTATTTCTGTGTCCTGCTTTTTATTCTCTTCTTGTTCTTGCATATTCTTTTCTTCCTCCAATATATTATGCTTTTCTCTCTTCCTCCATTCTATTCTTGCATCCTTTGTTTTGATTTTCATCTACTACCAAAGCTTCTTTCATAATAGTTGGATCTGCTTTCATCTTGCACTTCATTCTCCCCCTGGACTATAAGAAACATTTCTCTTTCCATTTTCTTGTGCGAGGTTTATTTCTTTTGCTGGCACTTCTGCAGAGTCCCCTACAAAGTTCTTGCAAAACTGACCAACTCACAAGTTTTGGAGGCATTATAACAAATCTTCCATGGATCCTCCTCCGACCAATGAAATGCCCTGAGCCACTGGAAATGAATTCACTCACAGTGGTCTTTGTAAATAATCGTATGGATTAAAGTCCCGAGTATCGAATTCAAACATCTCTATTGCCTTTCCTTCGATATCTATGACTTTTAGATTTTTGATCTAGTACAATCCAATTTTCATAGGAAGAGTTGGCCTTGGTGATTTTTTCTTCATGTGAAAAGTTGCTGAAAACTGTGTGGAGAGATGATATGAAACTTCTTGCATGAAAAACTTATCAGTGACATACCTTGGCAAAATATGGGGCGACTTTGATCGTTGAACACTCTAAGAAAGGTTCCATTTGGTGAGGCAAACCAATATGTTATCTCCACTACTGTCTCCATTGCCCCACGTGACATGCAAGGTGGTTCTTCCTAAAAAATCATGTTGTACAATGGAATGGGGAAGTGGTTAGTTAGCTTCTCCATTACTCCTCAATGGATGCAATATGAGATTACTCTACAGTGGAAGTACACGATAGGGGCTTCGAAGTGTCCAAGTCCAGTCCATACCAGGGAATGCATTATCTGCACAAATTGCATCTAGTAAATATGTGGACATGTAGAATCTTGCTTGCTCGCCCTTGGGAGGATTTTGAGCATTTGCAACGCAGACTCTTAATTTTCGAGCCAATAAATCTGACCAATTGAATGACTTCCCCTCATTGACGAACCGGTTCAATAAGAATTCCCACCCATCAAGAAAGGTCTCTGTGCTCTACTAACCGTAGATTCTAGTTATGATAACCAAGAGTTGATAGGACCTCTTGAGAGACTTTGTATTGTATGTATTGGTGGGTTTCTATCGAAACTTTGATGGCTCTTTCACCCAACCTTTAACAATGTCCTTCGTGCTCATATAACTATTGGTGGCATAAAAGTATGAATCCATGGGTGTTTCTGGCTTGGGAAAATGGTACATAAGACAATAATCTTATGTTAGAAAAGTATCAAGCTTCTATTCGCTGACATTGTTCAAAGTCATAGTCTTCACATCAATATGTGAATCAATCTAGTTGATAACATTTGCACATGGGAAGGTTATATATCTGCATGCAAACCTATGTAATATTGACCATTGAACACTGACATATACTTGTCGGTCCTCTATATTTAACTTGAAGCTCTTTGCTAAAAAAGCTTCGTTCACTTTCTGCCATGTAAGATCTGATTCCTTTTCCACAAAAATTAAGTGTCTGAATACACTAGCAAGTTTACTGGCGTGCTCTCAAATTCTTCCCCGTTACTGCTTTTTATGGTATCTTTTGAAGCATCTCTCTTGGGTACCATGGTAATAATGACTGCTTGAGAGAAATGCTCAACAATTGTGATACTTGCGGGAGGGAAAAGACACTCATGGAAAGAATAAATTAGCTTTTGAAAATTCACGTACAAAGAAAAATCAAGCAACAAACCAGTGAAGTGATGAGAGAGATTACACAATTCTCATGGTCAAGGGAGGGAGACTAGTTGAGGGAATAGTACATTGCGCAGTCTCAACATCCATTGTTGTAGCTTGAGGCTTGAGATTGTGTAATGCATAGTTCAACCTGGGAAATGATAGGGAGAGACTCCAGATTGCGCAATTTCAGTGGCCAAGGTGGAAGACTTAGCCCTAGAATTGTGCAATGTGTAGTTGGGCTAGCTTGTATTGCGCATTGCGCAGTCTTAGAGGCCTATCTCTTAGGTTGAGCCTTGGACTTGCGCAATGCCCAACTGGGCAAGGCAATGCATGGCCAAGTGAAGTGCAAATATGTCCAGTGGGGGTGTGGGAAAGAGGCAGATCTAAGAGATAATGCAAGTTAAAGTGTAGATCTGACTAAGTATGGACAAATCAATGTGAATCAGGAGCAAAAAATCAACAAACAAAAGGGAAAGCAAATTTGTGAGGAGATTTGTCAAAATGACGATCACTAGCGTGCAAAAACAAGAAAATTGATATGACACTTATAAAAGGCAAATTACAAACTGAATCAACACTTCTACAAGCTAATACAAGTTAAAACAACGACAACCATAAAGAGAAACAAGCAAAAAGCACTCACATAAGCGAAACGACAAAAAACAACATAAAAAGTGGCAAAAGACGACAAAAGCAAAACTCACCAGTGAAAGCGATGCAAACTCCATCGAAGGCTCCTTGATCTCCTTGGGAATGTTAGAGCTCCAAGATCAAATGTACAAATGATCTTTAGAGGTGTTAATTAAATAGATTTGAATGGATTATGGTTTATGATGCACATGCCTAAAATTAAGGGAAAAAGCGACACTTAGCACAAATTAAATTTCTAAAATAAAAACTGTGCCACCTTCCAGAAATTAATATTGAATCCCTATTTTGTAGGGATGTTTTTTTTCTCTTTTTTCTTTTTGTATTTTTTTTTTATTTTTTGGGAAATTTTCCATGCACACTGCCAAGGAAGATTGCGTAATTTCGGGGAACTGTGCAACTTCCCGAATTAGTGCATTGCATAGTTTTTTAGCTCAAGGAATGGATTGCACAATTTATGATCTTAGTGTCGGGCTGCTGATCCAGATGGATATTGGTGGCCACCTGCCAAGTCCGCCTAGACCCCCACCATTGTCCCTCTTGACATTTTCAGTTTCCTTAATTATAGCACAATTTACTATTTTTAGCAGTTTTTGGGTCCTAAACTTCCGGAGCCGTTTTGAGGCCCTAAACGATGTTTTTTGGGAAATCCCGCTCCTGCGATTTTTTAGATAAAAAATCGTTGTTTGCGTTATAGTCCTCAGAAAGATCTTTTCAACGGGCTATCATGCGCGTAAAACGGAGATCGTATGCCAAAGTTACGACCCCGGGAAGTTGATGTACCAATTTACCCAAACGGGGCCCATAGTTTGGCGTTTTCATCTTCTAGGGTTAGGTTTTGGAATGTTAAGGGTTTTCCATTGTTTCTCAATAATAAATAGGCCTTCGAGCCTCATTGTAAAGACAGTTCGGAACAGTTCAGAGGCATGTAGCCGACACATCTCTTCTCAGAGATAAGCTACCATCGCCCTAGCTGGGTCATTTCTATTTGTAAGCATATTTCAGTATTCTCCATTAGTGAAATGAAGTATTATTTCCGCTGCATCTCTGTTTTTATGGTTATCGCATCTCTGTATTTATGGTTATCTCTGTAATCTATTGCGTTCCTGCTTAAATCCGGATCAGTGGTATCAGAGCGGTCTGCTTTTTCTCTGTTTTTCTTTGCATGTCCCCGACGAGGTCGGGATATAAGGAGTTAGGGCTTGAGCTGGTCGAACCCTTGCAAGACCAGCCTCGCAAATCTCGACGGCCTCCCATGGCGGATAATAAGAAAGACGAGGGAGCAGGAGATCCCATCAAAATCTTGCTCGAAGAAGCCCTCGAGCGACAACGGAACGCGATGATGGACAACTTTGCCCAAATCCTTCAGCGGCTACCCAAAGGTGACGCATCAGCTTCCAGCAGCTACTCTGGAAACGCCACACCGTTTAAGGTACAAGTTAATTTTGACATCCCCATCTTCGAGGGTCAAATAGACGCAGATGCCGTAGATAAATGGTTAAATCTGCTAGATGGGTATTTTTCTGTTCATGAATTTTCAAGTCGGGAAAAGATTGTTTTCGCTCTTCTCAAAGCAGCCCCCCACGTCAAGGACTGGTGGGAGACCTACTGCGAGCAGAAGGATGAAACTACAGGCTCGCTATTCTCAGCCGCACCCACCTGGAATTCATTCCGAGATGCCATCAAGGAGCAATACTACCCTGTTGGAAGCTATGAGGATGAATACATAAAGTGGACCACGCTGCGGCAGGGAAGGGATCAAGATGTGCCAGAGTTCACCAATCTTTTCCATACCCTTCGCACGAAGTTGGGTATCAAGGATTCGGAGCAGCATTTGATACTCAAATACCGCGGCTGCCTGCACAAGTACATCCAGGAAGAAATGGAATTCCTGAACATCTCATCGCTCGGCATAGCATACCGATATGCCGTCAAGATCGAGCAGAAGTTTAAACAAAAGAAGCGAGACTTTGGATCTACAAATCCAAAGCAAGGGAAAGGTGCTCCTAAACCACAGAACAAGGGACAAAGCCAAGGCGGGGCAGCCCAAGACAACCCGCAAAAGCTACAAGCAAAGAACAGTGCCGCAAAGCCGAAAAAGGACACGGGAAAATGGTGTGAGTTCCATAAGAGCTCCACTCACAACACCAGTGAGTGTCGGGCCAAGCAGTCACTGATGGCTGAACTAAAGGTTTCAGAATCAGATGCATGTTCCGACTCTGAGTCAGAAACCGACAAGGGGAATGACAAAGGGAAGCAGATCATTGATGCGGATCCCAACGCCACTGTTGCTACTGCCAAGATCCAGAAAAATGAACCCGAAGATCCAGAGGAGGAGGAGCGTCTCTTCCACTCCCAGATGTGGGTAAGGGGCTCCCCACTACAGTTCATTGTCGATAGCGGGAGCCAAAAGAACCTCATTTCGGCAGAGGTCGTGAAGCGGTTGGGCTTACCGACCACAACACATCCACAACCGTACACTATCGGGTGGCTGCACCAAGGACGGGATCTTCGCGTGAGCCAACAGTGTCGCCTTCCATACAACATCAAGCCCTTCACAGATGAGGTATTGTGTGACATTGCTCCACTTGAAGTTTGTGATGTATTATTAGGACAACCATACTTGTGGAAGCGACATGCTGTGTATGAATCAAGGCCCCGTGCTGTTATTATTACTTTGGGAAATCAGTTGTACATGATACCAGAGGTAGCACCGCCTACTGCCATCTCTTTGATTACTGCAAAACAGTGCAGTAAGCTCATTTCCAAAACTGGAAAATTTGTTTTCCTGATGATACGCCCTCAAGGGAAGAAGAAGACGGTGGCCACAACCTCCAGACAGGGCCCCTCTGCACGACAACTACAGATGGACAAGGTCGTGGAGGAGTACGAGGACATCTTCACCTCCCCCGTAGGGGTTCCTCTGCACTGTCAGGTCAAGCACTCCATCGATCTGACCCCAGGTGCACCCTTACCCAATGGACCAATTTATCGGCGCTCCGTTCTGGAGAACGATGAAATCAAGAGGCAGATTCAGGAGCTTCTGCAAAAAGGCCACATCCGTCCGAGTTCATCGCCTTGCGGGAGCCCAATTGTGTTGGTACAGAAGAAGGATGGGACTTGGAGACTCTGTATTGACTATCGAGCGCTGAACAAGATCACTGTCCGTAATAGGTACCCGATCCCGCGGATTGATGACCTCCTAGACCAACTAAAGGGGGCAAAATATTTCAGCAAGATTGATCTGAAGTCAGGATATCACCAGGTACCAATCGAACCCTCTGATGTGTGGAAGACTGCCTTCAAAGCCAAAGAGGGCCTTTTCGAATGGTTGGTTATGCCTTTCGGGTTGACAAATGCTCCTGCAACCTTCATGAGGCTAATGGATGACATCTTGCGGCCATACACCAACTCATTTGTAGTGGTATACTTGGATGACATTCTGATCTTCAGCCAGAGTTGGGAAGAGCACCTCCACCACATCCGACAGGTTCTCCAAACACTGCGGCAACACAAGCTATGTGCCAATTTGGAGAAATGCACTTTTGGCATGACCCAGGTTCAGTATCTGGGATACATTATTGATGAACAGGGGGTGCATGTGGATCCAGCCAAGATCAAAGTCATTCGGGATTGGCCACCTCCGACCACTTTGACAGAGCTCCGCAGCTTTCTAGGTCTTGCCAACTTCTACCGCAGGTTCGTGTTGGGTTTTTCTCATATCACTTGGCCTTTGAGTCAAGTCACCAAGGGCGGGGCGAAGGCAAAATTCTTTTGGTCTGAATCTCAACAGAAGGCATTCATAGAGTTGAAAGATCGCCTCTGCACAGCACCAGTGCTCGCTTTACCAGATTTACAACAACCATTTGAGGTCGAGACAGATGCCTCTGACTATGCTATTGGGGCAGTCCTTACTCAACACGGGCATCCTGTGGCATATCACAGTGAAACACTTTCAGACACGGTCCGGAAGTATCCCACTTATGATAAAGAGATGTATTCCATTGTACAGGCTTGTCGGCAATGGAAGCACTACATTTTGGGGAAGGAAACAGTCATCCACACAGACCACCGTCTCCTACAGTTCATACAGACCCAAGGGAAATTGCAGAATGATCGCCATCAGAAGTGGTCCACATACCTGCAACAGTTCCATTTGAATATCAAGTATAAGAAGGGAAGCACTAATAATGTTGCAGATTGCCTCAGTCGACCACCAATCATGGCGTTAACCACCGTCCTCAACTCTTGTGGGCACGAGACTTCTGATTGGCCACTGCTCTACAAAAGCGACCCGGAATTCGGCCACACATACCAGAACCTCTTGGAGGGTCAGCATGTTCCAGATTTTCACCTCCAGGACGACCTGTTATGCCACTTGGGTCACCTTTGTGTTCCTTCAAGCGAGCGTGCCAAGATGATTTGGGAAGCACACTATAGTCGAGTTGCTGGTCATTTCGGGGTCGAGAAAACAGTGGCAGTGCTGCAAAAGTATTTCTATTGGCCGAATCTTCGACAGGATGTTGGGAAGTACATCAGATCATGTACTGCCTGTGCCATTGCCAAACCGACCATCAAGAAGCAAGGCCTCTATACCCCACTGCCTACCCCTAGCCAACCTTGGGAATCCATCTCCATGGATTACATGTCTGGCCTTCCTTCCACTAAGCATGGAAATGACTGTGTTTTTGTAGTCGTCGACAGGTTCTCGAAGATGGCCATCATGGCGGCCTGCAAGAAGAACATCACAGCAGAAGCCACTGCTAAACTCTTCTTTGAACGAGTTTGGGTGCACTTTGGGATTCCACAGTCTATCATCTCAGATCGGGACAGTCGGTTCCTCAGTACATTTTGGTCCAGTCTCTGGTCAATGCTGGACACCAAACTCACTAAGTCCACCGCCTTCCATCCTCAAACTGATGGCCAGACAGAGGTTGTCAATAGGATGATTGTACACATTCTGCGCATGTACAACTCAAAGCATCCACGCACATGGGACGAGAGCCTCCCCTATGTTCAACACAGCTACAACCGAGCTCTTCACAGCTCCACTGGCCATAGCCCTTTTCAGGTGGGCTTGGGATTCCAGCCATTATGCCCCATTGATGTGGCCATGCCATTTGCAGCTACTCACGCAGATTCTGCTCATGTCCAGTCTGAAACAAACAAGGCGACCAGCTTCATTGAGCACATCCAACATATTCGCCAGCAGGTCCATGACATTCTGGAGAAATCAAATGCCAAATTCAAGCAGCGACATGATCAACATCGAGTGCCACACAAGTTCCAGGTGGGTGACAAAGTCTGGTTGCATTTACAAAAGGAACGCCTTACTGGAGCCTATCGGAAACTGAGACCACTCCGATATGGTCCCTACACCATTACTAAGGCTGTGGGAAACAATGCATTTGAACTCAGCATTCCCCCATTCCTTGGCCTGCACCCAGTGTTCAATGTGGACCGCCTTCGGCCATACTTTCCACCATTGCTAGATACATCCGACATTGCAGAACAACTCACCCCCACAGAATTAAATCCAGATTGCATGGAACAAGCTGCAACTGATCGAATCATGGACACACAGATCAAGAATACTCGCCAACAGAATATTCAACTGTATCGAGTTGTCAAAGCAGGCCAACTCCTTCACAATGGCAAGTGGCTCACCAGGGACCAAGTTCAGCAAAAGTTTCCCCACCTCATGGAGGAACTCAACGCAATGGGGACCATTGCTTCCTAAGGGGGGAGGAATGATCCAGATGGATATTGGTGGCCACCTGCCAAGTCCGCCTAGACCCCCACCATTGTCCCTCTTGACATTTTCAGTTTCCTTAATTATAGCACAATTTACTATTTTTAGCAGTTTTTGGGTCCTAAACTTCCGGAGCCGTTTTGAGGCCCTAAACGATGTTTTTTGGGAAATCCCGCTCCTGCGATTTTTTAGGTAAAAAAT
This sequence comes from Pinus tabuliformis, assembly GCA_031772625.1. Classification (NCBI taxonomy): domain Eukaryota; kingdom Viridiplantae; phylum Streptophyta; class Pinopsida; order Pinales; family Pinaceae; genus Pinus; species Pinus tabuliformis. Next base: position 1,174,867,635 of record CM062813.1, read on the forward strand.
CGTTGTTTGCGTTATAGTCCTCAGAAAGATCTTTTCAACGGGCTATCATGCGCGTAAAACGGAGATCGTATGCCAAAGTTACGACCCCGGGAAGTTGATGTACCAATTTACCCAAACGGGGCCCATAGTTTGGCGTTTTCATCTTCTAGGGTTAGGTTTTGGAATGTTAAGGGTTTTCCATTGTTTCTCAATAATAAATAGGCCTTCGAGCCTCATTGTAAAGACAGTTCGGAACAGTTCAGAGGCATGTAGCCGACACATCTCTTCTCAGAGATAAGCTACCATCGCCCTAGCTGGGTCATTTCTATTTGTAAGCATATTTCAGTATTCTCCATTAGTGAAATGAAGTATTATTTCCGCTGCATCTCTGTTTTTATGGTTATCGCATCTCTGTATTTATGGTTATCTCTGTAATCTATTGCGTTCCTGCTTAAATCCGGATCAGCTGCCATCCATGACTATGTAGTTATCAAGCTCAAGGCTGAGCTGCCATTCTGGATTGTGAACTTTCCATCATCAAGGTTAGCTTGCCCTCATGGATTGCGTAGTTTCTGGATGCAAGCCAAGAACTGTTGTAAGGTCAAGTCAAAAGGTTAGATTGTGACTAAAAAAGATAAGATAAGTATGAAAACAAACAAACAAAAGCACAGATGAAAATAATATTTTGATCAAATCATGAATACTTGATGAGAGTAAAAGATAAGCTCCCACGGAAAAAAGGGAAGGCTCCAAATTCAAATCTAATCTGGGTGGATCCAAAAATAGAAGTGGCCTTGAAAATAGCTCAAAAATAAAAGTCATTGTATAGAAGTGAAACTAGGACCATATTGTAGTGCTCTTCACCCTGATTCCAACGGTGTGAACGGAACTCAAATCTGAGTTTGTATGCTCAAGTTATAGCTAGTCAAAGGTCTGGTCAAATTGGGTCAAGTGTAACGAGGCAACAATTTGGCAGAGCCTTGGGACATGGAAAACAGGGGTAGGAAAGGGTGAATTTGTTGCCTCTTTAATTCGCCCAGTGACCCTTAAATTTCGGTGGAAATTTTTTAACCAATGACTTATTAAAAATATAGAAAACTAATAATTTTGGGTGGCGTAGTGCCACCCTCGCCACCCCCTAACAATCCAATGGTATCTTGTAATATATATATATATATATATATGGTGGAATATATATATATATATATATATATATATATATATATATATATATATATATATATATATATATATATATATATATATATATATATATATATATATATGGTGGCCCACCCACCCTATATATATATATATATATATATATATAGGGTGGGTGGGCCACCCCTAAAAACCCTCCTAACCCCCGTTGGAGCCACGGTTTCTCGAGCTGAGGTCTCCATTTTCAGGCCATTATCAGAATTGGAGGTATAAGGGTCATTTTTGTAAAGTTGATTGTAATTCATTTCTTTGCTGCCACTTAACGAAAGAAGGCCTCCCCATTTTGAGTACGTCCTAGAGAAGTAACCCACATTTGCGGAGCCTCGTAATCAAATCGTTTGTCTGCCTTTGATTTCATGGTTTATTTATCATTTCCGCTTCTTTTTCATGTGTTAAGTTACTTGGTTAATATTCTCTTTTATATGAAATTTTGTATGCATCCTTGACATTAAAAGATATGGATCAAGTTTGGTATCCGTGCAGTTCTTCTTGATGCGAGTTGCATGAGTGAATGATAACCAGGAATAAGCTCCAAAGAGGAGAAGGAAAAATTAAATCCTTTGATCCTGAAGTTGGGCGTGCACCACAAAGATGGAACATGGTAGATGAGGAAGCTCGAATAGAGGAAGAATGAAATTACCACAAGATCTTCTTCACCATGGAAGAGAAAGTTGACAAGTTGTTTGTAGAATATGAGAAGACAATCAAGCTTGAGAAGAAAGAACTATATGACCTTGCATTGATAAATAATGAATGTGGAAGAGGAGAACCTCCTAAACAACCATCTCCATCCTATAGTGACAATTTTTCTTTTTCTTCTTCTGATCACTCTAAGAGGCATCATAGGAATACATATAAGAAGCCATTTTTTAAGCTATATGTAAAGTTTGATTTTCTCACATATAATGGATAATGTAATGTAGAGAAACTAAAAAATTGGATTAGACAGATCGAGGTTTATTGCCAGATTTAGCAGATTGAGGAAGATGAGCAAAGATCCAATTAGCATCTCTTCGGCTGAGTGGCACCACTCTCGTCTAGTGGGGGAGAAAGTTGTATAAGGGAAACAAAAACTTGGGTAATCTCCTTTCTTCTTGGTCCAATTTTATTTATGCATTAAAAGATCAATTTTATCCTTTGTGTTATCAACAAAAGGATTTATTGGAATGGTAATATTTAAGGAAAGGAAAGGGTCAAAATGTACAAAGATTCATAGAAGAGTTTAGAGAGCAAGCATTGAATTTAGGCATTTCACTTGATTCACCGGAAACTATAACAAAGTATATTGGTGATTTACATAGTTACATCAGCCATTCTTTGTTATTATTTGAGCCTACTACTATTGATGCGGCCAGTGTGAAGGCCATTCACCTTGAAATCATGGGAAAGAATGATAAAGAAGAGCAATCGAAGAAATCATCCTTCAAACCTCATAAAGGAAAGTTCAACAGAAAAGGCAAGGGAAAGGAAAAGAAGGCAGCTACAACCAAGAAGGAGGAAGGAGCAAAGCCATCTTGCACACATTGCAAGAGGGAAGGCCATGATGATGAACACTATTGGAAGTTGCTTCCCAAGTTTAAACCAAAGAATTTTCGTGGGAAGAACAAGCAAAAGACGGTGGCAACCATGTATCAAGACCTTGGATCCGATTCCAATGATGAGACATTGATCACAAAAGTGGGCACACAAGGTACTCTTTCTCTTCATGCTAATGAAAATTTAGAGTTACATGCAAGTACAAGTTATTCAAATGAGCCTCTTGTTAATGAACAAAAGAGAATTGAACTGTTCCACATTAGAGTCGTAATGAAACATACTAAAGTGGAAACCTTGTTTGATCTGGGCTCACAAGAAAATTTGATTTCAGAATCCTTGGTTAAAAAGTTAGGATTAGAGACCAAGCCTCATCCAAAACCTTACCCTCTTGTTTGGGTGTGTGATAAAGAAAAATGACGTGTAAGCAAGCAATGTAGAGCTAGATTTGGGATTGCATCCAAACTAGTAGATGAGGTTGATCTTGATGTTGTACCCTTGGATATTTATGGTATTGTATTAGGGAGTCTGTATTTGTATGATAGGAAAGCAATTTTATTTCTCCATGAAAACAAGTATCATCTCACGAAAGATGAGGTGGAATACATTGTGAGAGCTCATCGTGCCAGAGTCAGTGCCAGTCTAAGTGCAGGTCAGATGAAGAGATTGATCAATTCCAGCAAAGGGTAATATTGATGCAACAAAGGAAAACCTGTGTTACCATTCAGAGACATTATCCCAAGCTGTTGTGAACTATCCCACATATGATAAGGAGTTGTATGCCTTGGTTCAAGGCGTGAAGAAGTGGAAGCACTATTTGACCAACAAGGAGACCATCATTCACACAGATCACCAACTCTTGCAGTACCTCTAGTCACAGACCAAGCTGCAACAAGCACGTTATTTCAGATGGATGGGATTCCTCTAGCAGTTTCAATTGGTAATAAAATATAAGAAGGGCACCAACAACAAAGCAGAAGATATGTTTTCTCACCCTCCTATTTCTGCATCTATAGTTTTGCAAAATGCCTCTTTATCTTTCGAAAGTTATGTTGAATTCCGAATACATTTATATATAAATAAATGGGGGGTTGTTTCATAGCACAACAATTGGCGATTCACTTGAAGAACCAGTTATCTCTGATTTAAAATAATGAAATTTATAAAATTTTACTAAGTAAAAATAATTGAGCAAAGGAAGACTATTTTCAAAATAATTAGATAAGTAACATTACTCTGAATAAAAAAACTCACTTAATCATAATTCCTTATAGATCCTCTTATAGATTAAAATACTTTTTGTCTATATTAGTCCTTTTGGTTGTAAAGATAAAGTAGGGGGCTTTTACAACTTAGCATTTTAATATACTCATTTGTCATAGGTAGAGACACTGCTACCAACATGCATTCATAGCCTCGACAGGGTTACCTTTTAACTATCAATGATTCAGAAGCCCATCCGTTTAAGAGTGCAGTTTTTATTTATTTAATTTTCTTTTGATAATAATTTTTGTAGTACCTAAAAACCATTGTCCTGGTTTGGTGACCAAAAAGTGACAATGCCATTCACTCGTTGTAATTGAATTGAACAAGCTGGCTCGTGATGAGACCCCTTGTCTTAAGATTAAAATAATCATAAGCCATTACTTTGGTTTGATATTCAGTGTTAGTAATGTTAATGTAATATTTCCCTATGATCATGGTAAGCAGGCCCGTGATGATACCTCTTATCTTTTAAGGTTAATACATTTTTGAATTACACTCTAAAAAAGGTAAAATTAATGGATGGGGAGAATAATTGACTCCTTAAGAGTTTTGTATGACTATTTTAGAGTTGGAAATGCTTAGCTGTAAATAGTCTTTACTTTGTTAAATATAACCTTTCTTGACTGATAATAGAATAAAAGGATTTTATAAAGTTTGAGGCTTCAAAGAATTTACAACTTTAATGGGAAAAGAAAATTTCAGAGTTTTATGACACTTATCTAATTTTCCATGTTGTGATAATTTCCTTAAGAATTCGTACTTTCAAAGCAAAAGATCATAAAATGTTTTAAGAGATTTTATTTGTAAAGCCAAAAGTAATGCTATTTAACATTATTTCTAACAGAACTAAAAAATGTGAATGCGATAATGTTATAGTAGAAGATATTATCTTCTAAGAAAATATTTTTCTCAAAATAAGCCCATTGATAGAAGAGAATCTCTCTTTCGTGATAAATCTTGCAATATGAATGTTGATGGGGCTATTTGTTCAACAATTTGAAATGGTCCAAGCCACATTTTTTGGAATTTAGTATGCTTTCCTTTTTTCTCATGTGCCTTGTCCCATTCAAGGATGAGATCTCCAATTTGAAAAGATTTTATGGAAACAAAACTTGCATCAAAAGAAGATTTGACTAGATGCTGATGGTGAGCATGTGTAAGCTTGTATTTTTCTCTTTCTTCTTCTAATTTAAGAATTTGTGAGTGTCATAGCTGTAAAGAAGAACAAGGTATTTATTCGATAAATTGGACTAGGGCTAATGAGGGAAGAGCTAGATTCAAAGGGATGATAGCCTCTTTCCCATATACTAGATTGAAGGGAGAAGTGCCTATTGAGGCCTTCTGGGTTATTTGATCTAACCATAGAGAAAATGTCAAAGATTTGTGCCAATTGTTTTGGATTTGATCAACAACTCTTTTAATAATTCTTATGTGCTTCTTATTCGTTGATTCTGCTAGACCATTTCCTTGGGGGTAGTAGTTAGCGGAGTACTTAAGTTTAAAACCCCTCTTAACAGAAAATTTAGCCATATTATTTCCTGAAAATTAAGATGCATTCTCAAACATAAGTGTAGTCAGTAAGCCAAATCTAGTAATAATGAACCAATCAATGAATTCAATGATAACATCGGAATTGGCTACCTTTAGTGGAATTTCTTCCACCCACTTAGTAAAATAGTCTGTAGTTGTAAGGATACACTTATGTTTCTTTGAAGAATGAGGAAAAATATCACCTATGATGTCCAGTGCCAATTGTTCGAAAGGTTGTTCAATGTTGACTGATTGTAGAGGCAAGGTTGGTTTTCGTTATCTTCCAGGAGCAGTTTGACATATTTTGCATTTACTCACGTATTCATTGGTATCCTTGAACAAAGTTGGCCAATAGTACCCAACATGCAGGATCTTATGTGCAGTAGTATCTCCTCCAAAATGTCCACTAGCTGGTCCATCGTGGAGTTCCTGCAAAACATTTTGTGCTTCAGACTTTTCTAGGCATCTTAATAATACAAAATCATAATTTCTTATGAATAACACATCATCAATGATCTCATATTGATTTTCTTTTAATCCTAAAGCCCTTTTCCTTTTTTGATTGAGTTCAGGGGGAGCATATCCATTTTTTAAATAGAAAATGAGATCAACATATTGGGGCTTCGAAGTGTTTAGGCTTACCTCAAATATGTGTACAATACTACCCGAGTCCTCATCTCCTAGTAGGTTGGAAGCTCCTGTAAGCAATCTGAAAATACCTTGCCTTTTGACAATTTTGGCTGGTTTAATGTCAATATCATATTCTTGCAGGGCTGTTACCCAATTTTCCCTCTTTTCCTTAATTCCCTTTGCATAAGCAATTGTCTCACTACTGAGAATGGGACTATTATTTTAGTGTGTGCTTTTAGGAGAAAAGGCCTGAAGTGCTTTACAGATTTAAAAACAGCAAAAGCTTGCTTCTCCACCTCTGAATAATTTAGTTCAGCACCTTGAAAATTAGAACTGAAGAAAGATATGGGTGCTTCAATTTGTTGATTATCAAATTGTGTTAGAACAACAACATAAAATGTTTGAGAAGATAAAGTGTACAAGATGAAATGATTAGAAAAAAATGGAGTTGAAAAAAGTGGGAGCATTCAATGTTTGGTTTGATTAAATCAAAAGCTTCCATTTCGTTATGTCCCCAATTAAAGATAAATTTGTTCTTAATCATGGTTTGTAATGGTAAAACAATTTGGGAAAAGTCAGGGACAAATCTCTTCACAAAATTTATCTGACCTAGAAAGGACTGCATAGATTTTTTATTATGGGGCAAAGGAATTACAGAAATTTCTTTTATTCTATCAGGGTCAATACCAATGCCCTTTTTGGATACAATAAACCCTAAAAACTTACCTTTATTTAGAGAAAAATAAGATTTCTTTGGATTTAATGAAATTCCATATTTCTTGCAGCATTCAAAGAGCTGCTTTAGGTAATGTAAATGGTTGTTTCTCTTCTTGGAATAAACAATTATGTCATCCAAGTAAAAAACAACAATTTGTTTATCAGACCCTTGAAAGCTATATCCATAGCTCTTTGGAAGGTTTCCCCTGCGTTTATTAAACCAAAAGGCATTTTTTGGTAGGAAAAGGTTCCCCATTTAGTTCTGAATGTAGTATTTAACCTATCATTTGGGTGGACCAAGATTTGGTTATACCCTAAAAAACCATCAAGAAAAGACATTAGTTCAGAACCAGCTACTGATTGCAGTATTTGTTCCATGGTCGGTAATGGGAAATTGTCTTTCTGACAAGATTTATTGAGATTTCTAGAATCTATGCAAATAAGAATGCCACAATTATTTTTCCTAACAGGTACTAAGTTTGAAACCCATTTTGAATGCCTAACAGGAAAGATAATCTTGGCTTTAAGGAGTTTATTCAACTCAGACTTGATTTGGATTTCTAGATTGGGGTGAATTTTCCTTAATTTATGTTGTATTGGTTTGTCACTAGATATCATGGGAATAGTGTGTTGTATGATGGAGGTATCATATGTTTTAAGATCATCATAGCTCCAAGAAAAGATACCTTTATACTTTTTTAACAAATGAATAAAGGCTAATCTCTCATTAGGTGAGAGACCAAGTCCTAGATTGATGTTTTGTGGTTTGATATCAATTCCAAGGTTTACTAGTTCAAACCTTAAGGTTGAGTTTTGGAGTTTAAAATTAGTAACCTTCTTAAATCTGTCTTTTAGATCATAAAGATTTCAAGTTTTACCACAAATTTAGGTATGGGATTCTCATTGGATTTCTATTTCAATTGATTATCATGTTCATTTTCATCAATTATCTGATCATCATAAAATCATTCATATGTTAAAAAGCTTAGGATATCTTCGCCATCATTAAATACTCACCAATTGGTGACATTATCAGGAATGGATGGTCAAAATTAATTCTATGGAAAACCTATCTGGACTGTAGTCCCATGATGGTATAAGTTTGGATGCTATATTAGCCAGAAGGTCAACACTTGCATTTTGAAGTCTAGGGATAAGAGAGATGTTGAATGCTAAAAAATGTGAAGTAAAGTCCTGAACAAATGATTGGTAATGTTTTAAATGCCCGGAGAGATAATGAATGGTGTTTCTCACTTGTTTATAACAATTTCAGAATCTCCAAATACTTGAAGATATTTGATATCAAGTCCTATTGCTTTATACAAACCGTGGATCAACTCATATTCAACAATATTATTTGTGCATTTTAATTCCAACTACATGTTGCATTATTTTTTCTCCTTATGGAATAATTAATATAGAACCGGCTCCTGCACCATCATTGGATTTAGATCCATCAAAATATAATGTCCAAAACAAAGTTTTAAGTAATGGTTTATCTACAAGATTTATGCATCTGGAAGAATCTATTTGAGAAAAGTTTTCAATCTGGGAAATAACAAAGCTATCCAAAAAAGGTGACTTCTGTGCATTGAAATTTCCTAAAAATGACTTAACAAAGTAGTTTCCAATGATATTATTGTTAAGTTACTGATTCATTTTCATCTTCAAAATCAGTTACTGTGTGCTTCAAATTTTTTTCACGGTCAATTTTGATTTGATTTAGATTTCTTTTGTAAGTAAGCCACACGTGAGACCAATCTATTGCAAAATAACCATGAGGTTTCTTAGACCAATCTCTCCTAAGAATTAAACCATAAAATTCGAGAATATCAACAACTAGTATGACAATTACTTGACAAAATTTTGGATTAGAATAAAGTCTAATGCTGACTAAATTCATTTACCCTAAGACTTCGACTTTTTTTCTATCAAGTTGGACAATGTAGACTGCAGACTTTTGGGGTGAAACATTTAATTTCGTGCAGACTGATCTTGGCATTATGTTTGAAGAGGCTCCTGAGTCTATTAAGCAGTTGTGCATATTTTTATTGAAGATTTCATAAGTCAAGAGGAAAGGGGGAGTGTGTGAGTTAGATCTATCGCCAATTAAGATTGGTGGAATCAACCTTATTTGATGAGTCATTAGGAGGCTTACCAATTCCTCTATAAGCTTTGGATAAAACAACAACAAGAAGAGGAGAAGTAGGAACTACATTCAATTCTTTTACTAATAGTTTGTGCTGATGTTTAAGCTTACTGAGCTCATGAAGAGAAATATTTGCTCTGACTTTCTTCATATCCTCCGATATGTTATATCCCATGGTATCAACAACTACCAAATTTTTGGATAAAGATGGAGGATTAGATGAGGATGGGGTTGGTTGAGGAGATGTAGAAGAAGACTTTTTACTGACCACTTTAGCCTTGGTAGTAGAAGTTGAAGGCTTTTTCTTTTGGGTTGATTGTGTTGAATCAAAAAAGCCTTTACTCCTTGTGCTAATAGGTAAAGCTTCTTTCTCATCTTCAATCTCGGAAGTAGGTAGGATAAATTCCCACATACCATGCACTTAAACCAATTCATCTTCAGTTTCATCATCAAATAATGTCGTTTCTTCATCATCTTCATCTAAATTAGACTCAATGTCGGATATTGTATTTGGAGGTTGAGGATTAGATGTCTGATTTATCTTGAAGGATATACAAGGTTTTTTAGAAGAGGACTCAACTACCTGTTTCTTAATTTCTACCATCTCATTTGACATGGTTTTAAGGAATTTTTGTAAGCCTTCAAGATCAAAGGGATCCTTAGGGGATTTCTTCTTTGATTCATCCTTAAACGTGAAATTTTTCATCTTTCTTTCTTCCTGGGCAGTCTTCTTTTCTAATGAAACTATTCTCTTTTCTACAGACATGGATTCTTTCATGTTTTCTACTAAAGTAGCCTTATTGGCTCTATCTACAAAAATCACTATATTGGAAGGAAGAGAAGAAATATACCACTCAATCTGAACATCAACACCAGGGCTTGATGTGATTGGGATTTTGTTTAGCAATTTATTAAATCTGGAATTGAAATATTTGATCTTTTCACCCGACTTAGATTTTAAATTAGAAAGATAATTAATAAGGGATGAAGTTGTGCGGTCATCACCGAATTTAGCTAAGAACTGTTCTTAAAACATGTCCCAATTATTAATAGACCCTGGTGGTAATGAAAAATACCATGAACTTGCTGAACCTTGAAGGGTGTCAAGGAATAATCTTACTACACAGTCTTCTTCAACTACTCCATTAAGATTAATGGTTAACATATAATTGTGGAGATGAACTGCAACAAGTAATCCATCATCAGGATTAAATTTTGGTAGCCATATTTTAGGATGCTTAGGTAGATCATGGAGAGGTGTTGGCATTTTCACAACTCCAGGATTGGCCCATGGTCTAACTGGTGGTGGTGGTTGTTGTTGTTGTTGTCTTCTTGCCATTATTGGAGTTTGGGAAGAGGTTGATATTGAGGGTGATTATGTGGAAGAAGAGGCAGGTTGTGTATTAGTGCTAGATGAACTTGCACCAGTACTTCGAGAAAAAGGGGTATTAATAGGAATGAATAGAGGGAATGAAGGAGTTTGTGGAGGAGAATTTGAGAAAATATCACTAGTAGATGTCCAGAAAGAGGGAAGAGGAAACTCAAATGGAGAAACAAAAATCTTCTCGCTTTGAGAACGAGTTAAAATCTGAGTAGGCTGTAAAATAGAAGTTACACTTCCTTCAGAAGCTTCAGATGACACGATCTTTTCTGTTGAAATAGAGATTTATCCTAATTTATTTATTAAAGTCTGGACCTCAGGTGATTCAAGATTTTAATATGAAGAGGGTGCTTCAGGAAATGTACTAGGAGATTTAGGAGGTGATTTCTCAACTTCTGATCTAGAAATAGGAGTTTTGAATGAAGATCTAGAAGTTGGAGGTGATCTTGATGGGGAGTGACTCTTGGAATGGTTTTTTAATTTATATTGAGTTCTTTTTTCCATTCATAGTCGGTGGCTCTCCTTATAGCGCCAAAATGTTGAAGCCTCGAAAATCACTGTAACAACATGGGGGAAAACCAACTGGTCGGGGACTTGAATATGTCTCTTTTCTGTTTGGAATAATGGCTCCGACTGGATATAATGGGACCAATTTCCCAATAAAAATGTGATAGGATGGGTAGAGTGTTTATGAACAAAAACTAAGTGATAGATGGGGTGGTTTTAAAAAAATAATACATGTATATTAATCTATCTAATACTCGGGGTTTATGTATGTTTATGCGATCTAGAATATTTGTCCTTAGTGCATGATAATAAAGATCAATCAAACACTTACAAAAATAAAAATATTTTGAGATAATTATTTTGATTAAATAGTTAATCAAAATAATTGATGACATACACATCATAATCAAATAACGTTCAAAAATCACTTATATATGTATTAAAGATGACAATTCTAGCATGTTCAGAATTGAATTAATGAAAAAGTGCATTAGGAAAGATACATATAATAAAGATTATAAGGAGAAATGACTATCAATTCATAAACAAAACATAAATAAAATGATAAAAGTACCCAATGTATATTACTCAACTCATGAAAGAAATAGTTCCAGTCTAGTGTTTCTCATTAAGATGGTTTCAAAAGTACAAAAGTACAAGCTTCCAAATCCTTCTCTACAAAACTTAAGGACCCTGATCCGGTCGTTATACTAAGACAAAATTCAAAAGTACAAAAGTGCAAGCTTCCAAAGTTTTTCTCTATAAAATTTGGGGACCCTTTCTTTGTAGACATGAAAGGGTTTATATGACAAAAATAAAGTATAAAAATAGACAATACATAAAAGTTCTGAGGAGGTTAAAACAAATCTCCTTTAAATGAGTGATAATAATACGATCACTCATGAATATTGCTACGAGGAGAGACGATGGCTAGGGTTTGGAGGCGAGGGTTTCGGGCGGAACCACGATCAGGGAACGGTTAGGGAGTCTGCAGACAGGTTCCGTGCACAGGTGCAGGCATAGGAAAGCATCTTCCGGTTTGACTGGTAGTTGGAGGTCGGTCTCGCTTTGCTTAAGCAGTCAGGTAGATGATAATACTTTCGCTGGAGCTGCAGGTCTCTTTCTTCCGTTTTTCCGTTTCAAGAGAATAGGGTTAGGTTGCTTGACATCTAGCCTGCTGCTGTCGCTTTTCTCGGAACGGCTCCCTTAACCATGGTTAACCCTAATGAATTGGTGGATTTGGACCCGGAATTGGAGGATATTCTTTCAATGTGGGGAAAGGAACCTACAGTCCAAAACGTGGAACAATATTTTGGAGCATACGAGCTGTCGAGGTTGGAGTCGTTTTCTCAGGAGGTAAAACCTTCATTTCAGCAGCAAAGCAAGGATCCAGGTAGAAATGCCCCTAGTCTTCGAAACCAGGCTTTTTACAAGCAGGTGGACAGAGAGACTGCGGCGGATGGGTCGACAATAGGCGCACTCTTTTCTGATAACAAGGGTAAATCAGTGTCGAGCCGGAATTTTCCTTCAAAGGGCTTTGAAGACATCGCAAATTTGGGGCTTGCTTCAGGTTTCGGTAAAGCAAGGGGCTCTGGAGGGTTTCTTCCGCTTTCTAGGGTTTCTTTGCCAAGAGACTCTCCTTTTCCTAAAGAAAGCCTAGCAGGAGGCTTCGAAGGTCAAATTGACAGCCTAGCGGGAGAGCCGGGAGGTTTCGATGGTGCGTCAGCCGGTCATCAATCTTCAGGGAACCCCGCTCCCGATTTCTCTGCCCCTGTTCAGACTCAGCCGGAGGTAGAATTCCCTGCGGCTACGACTCAGGAGGAACCAGAATGGAACGATGTTCTTGGGGAAACTAGGGCCTCTGTTGAAGATTTAAGGAAAAAAGGGGAGAAAAGAAAACCCCAAAGGCCGATTGGATCTCAGGAGCTTGAAGGGAACTTAGTCCTAGGTATGGAGGTCTCTATAGAAGAAACCCTAGAAGTAGCAGAATGCACCCTAGTCGGAAGGGCGAGAGGTAAGAAACTTTCGTCAGAATTTCTTCAAGCTTGGGGAGAACAACGTTTCGTTTCTGACAGACCTCTACGGTTCGAGGCTCAATGTTTAGCTAAAGGGTGGTTCATGTTCCGGTTCGAGGATAAGGAGGCGGCAGAGTGGGTGCTTGAACGAAATTGGATTATAGGGAACATACCGGTTCTGCTGAAAAAATGGAGCCCTCTTTTCGATGCTATCAAAGAGAAAACTGATGTGTTCCCGGTATGGGTAAGGGCCCCGGGTCTCCCCTCGTTCCTTTGGACAGAAGCTGTGTTTAAAGCCATCAGAAACAGACTGGGATCCTTCTTGGAAGCAGACATGTCTTTTCTGGAGACGAAGAACAGAGCGATGGCTCGCATTCTGGTGAGCCTTAATCCGAGCAGAGGTCTTGCCCAAAAAATTAACTTGCAATACAAAGATTATGTGTTCGAACAGATCTTGGATTATGACGCAGGGCTAGGCCTGCAAAGCCAGGATCTTCAATAGTAACACATACCAACCTGCTGCTCAGTTGTTTTCCCTCAAATTAAAAATACCAATCCCTGGTATTTTCAAAATACTTTTCAGCTCAACCATTTCATAAGCATCAAATTGTCAAACAATCAATATTCAAATCTGTTTTCACAATCCACATTCCATACCTCATTTATTCAATCTCCATCACAATCAGCTCTTGATGAGCCGGATAAAATTCTGTTTAAATAATGCCATTGCAAATATTTAAAATATCTTAACAAACGCCTTTGCAAATTCACCCATCGACTCTCCCTGCGATTAAGTCGAAGTTTAACTGTTCCTTCATGCCTTGCGCCTTCAATTTCTGTCAAACAACGTTCAAATTAAACAATGCCAGTTAATGCGTTCAACCCTGCATACAATACTCCATTCGATTTAACTACTCCATAGTTTTATGACACCCACTTGGACTCGACCTTTGGAATTACGCCGTCTCTAATGTGATGGATTTCTTTCAACATTTCCACACGCAGTTTCAACACTCCGCATTCCCTTTTAATCTTGATGCTATAGATCAAACATTCACACATTTCTAATCTTCTGGCAAACTCAAATTATTTACAAACCGACTTAACGTGAATGCATACCTTTCAATCACTTTTCTAATTACTTGGCGCTCCTTTCGAATGCAATCATACATTCATCTTCAGAATAGTAATTTAGACCCTGTGATTTAATTGATCGTGACTTCAACAGAAATTGGTTCTTCAATCTTTTAAATTGCGCCTCCTCTGATGCCTTCAGCCCACGTCGGTCGATGCAATGAGCGCAACTCCCACTTTCGAAATGAATATCCAAAAATTCCGCAGCTGGATCTGTGACTATATGGCGCGATTTTGGATCATTTCTCCACGATCTGATGCTTGTATTAAACTTCTCTCAATTCGCTACTATTAACAGCGCCAAGATTTCATTAACGCGAGAACTCTTCAGCTAAATAAAATCACACACAGATCGCACACCCTAATCAATTATGCAGACATCAGACTTGAATTTATGTATACGTTGCCTCGACGGAGCTTTATCATGACCAAGACTATTACGGATAGACAGCTCCACATCTTCGTTCCCTATACAGTTCGGTCAACACAAATACAACTTGGCAATAGCTCGATACAATTAGATACAGTTTGATGTAGCCTTCTAACACGTGGCTAGTTCCGCTGTGACTCTGATTTAATTAACCCGCAGATCTTCAACCATTCACTGGTGGTTTATGGACGTATGCTTTCCCCTTACGCCCCAGATTTATATCCACGGTATCCTCGTTGCGCAACCAGAAACTATATATATATGACCGTCATGTTAATAAGTTGCACAAACAGTTTTTATAAAACTTGGTTACGCCATCAAAGCTTCCACCTCTTCAATACGCAGCAGTCTTTGGTATCGGCGTTGATTAAGGGCCGTTTCAATTAGTGATTTCTCCACCTCTTACGCGAGCTATCCGCAGGCTGTTCTCGCAGCTCTTCAATTAATGTGGCCGACAATTAGAAACATCTATATTCCAGCTATCCTCGGTCCTGGTTACACTTTGAAGGTTTGGATAACCTGAGATGGGATTTAGCTAAGACCGAATACAACTCTAAGCCACAGTAATTGCGCGTCCACAATTCAGTTAAAGAATTACACATGCGTATACAGTGTTTGAACTCGCTGTCCGCCCACAAAGTTAAACATATAGATATGGTTCAGCGCTTCCGCTATGACTCTCAATGGTGTCACCGCCTCTTAATGAAATTTACAAGAGTTCTGGCTATACCAATATATATATATATATATATATATATATATATATATATATATATATATATATATATATATATATATATATATATAGGCGCCACAATAAAATAGAAATCAAAGCAATATAACCATAATGACAGGAAAGGTGCCTTCAACGATTGATACACAGTACTATAGCATTGGGAATTAGAACCGTAGTACGGATTCAACGATTTCTGCATTCATACCCATACAATTCGACTTCAACAGATTCATATTGACATAAAACAAATATTCACAAGAGGTTTACATTCATGGCCATATATACAATCTATGGCCCTTTTTAACTGCCGAAGGCTCCCAAGGAGAAACCTTCCTCCTTCTCACACTCACTCCTCACACTCTCTTTTTTTTCCACTCTCAATCTCACTAATCTATATCAATTGAATTGAACCAATTTTGGTTCATATCCCTTTAGTCACTCCACAAAATCCCCAAGTATCTCAACACCCCTATAATCTAGATTTTATCCCTAAAATCCTTCCACTAATTAAATTCTCTCATATCCTTTTATTTAATAAAAAGATATTTACAATAGCTCCTCACATTTTCCTATTTTACTCAAATTAATTAATAAAATATTAAAAATCCTCACACCCCATATTTACAAATTAATATTATCATACCCCATATTTACAAATGGAGAAAAAGGGTCTTGATGCTCCTGCATCAGACTCCCCATGTAAGAAAATTCATGACCACCTGGTCATAAGTCTCGATATCTCCTCCTGGATCCCAAATTTTATTTTCCTTGCTTGTCAATTGCTTTACTACTGTTGCTATCTGCTGTTGTCCTCCAGTTGCTCTGCTCTTGCAATCTTTCGCTGTCTTTCTCTTGTTGTCTTTCCTTTTCTTTCTTGCTGCTGGCCTCTTCCTTGCTACTGCTGGTTTCTTCTGGGATTCTTTTGTCATCAGTCTTCTGATACTTTCAATCTCTCAGTCTAATAAATCTCCCGGCTGTTGATTTATTGCTGTCTACTGAGCTAAGACGGCTTGCTCAGTTTGTACTGTCACTCGCTGACTTCTTGCTTCTATGCTTGTTTCTGTTCTGACTTGTTCAGTCTTCACTGCCACCCAATCATCCATGCCCTCTTGTTTTCTAGAACAGAAAACTTCTTCTTCCTTCATTTGACTTCTCAATTGAGTCAAATGTTCTGCAACAATACCTGCATTCACAAAACACTTGTTAGAATAAAAATCAGAAGGCATCAGTGCCTTGTCCTCCTTTGCCAACACTTCAGTATGCTGTTCTGAATTCTCCTCCACTATCAGCACATCACTATGTTGATTCTCTTTGCCCAAAGAATCCTCTGAAGAATTCTCAAGACTGTCAACCAGTCTTTCTCCCACATCATCTGCTTCCATGATATCTTTCTGCACTCGTTCACTGTACTGAACTCTTTCTTCTGCCATCTCTCTGTCATACTCCGAATTCTTCAACAAATATTCTAGCAATGCAATTTCTCTGTGACATTGCTGAAGCATAACATCACCATCACTTACAGTCCCTGCATTCATACACAACTTGTCAGTTTGAAAACTACAAGTTTCAACAACCTTAACCATTGGTTCATATACCAGCTCTTCCAGCTGATCCTCTTCTTCATTCACATGAACTTCCTCTTCAACAAAACCTGTAATCACATCACAACTGTCAGCTATAAAAACACAAGAGTTCACATTATCCAGCTGATCTGGATCTGCCCAATAATTCAAGAAATCATCAATGATCTCCTCCTCTGTTTCATCAATGGAAACCTCCTCTTCCAACTCAGCTGCTCTGAGTTGCGTACACTTCAACTGTACATCCATCATCTGCTCGAGCTTCTTCAGCTCTTCCATTAACTGCATGTTTATCTGTCGATCTCTTTTCTGTTGTAGCTTCTGCCACTTCACTTTCTTTCCCTTCAGTGGAAAGATCCATCCTCTATTCTGGTTTTCCTGCTCTTGCAGCCATTCCTCTAGTACCTGCAATTGCACTTTCATTACTGCAATCTCTCTTTCCCTTACTTCTGCAGTCATCTCATCGCTGCGACATTCCTCTGAACCTCTTCTCTGATCCTCCATGATCACTTTCTCCATGAGTTGTTCACTCACTATGAGTTGTACTAGCCTCTACGACAGCAATCTCTTCTGCTGCCACTTACCTCACCAAACCCTCCTCACTCAGTCTTTTGGTAAGTACTTGGTTCACTGCCTCTGGAACCTTTCGAGCACTCTCTTTGCTCTCTTCAGGCTATCTCTTCAACTCACCTTCTTCTTCAGGACACTACAATTGTCCTCCTTATTCAGCCTTTAGCTGAATGCCAGGTTCAATGCCATCGTCTTATCTGCAACCATAATCCTCAATCATAAATTTCAAATAAAAAAAAAAACATCTCACCTTTAAGATCTTGCACGATCTTATCTCCATTTACTTCTGCCATCCTGTTCAATGCATTTGTGTATCTTGCATATCAAATTTAAAACTCTGATCTTCATCATCATTCATCATACAGTCAAAAATAAATTTCAGTTTCCAAAATAAACAATTTTCAACTCACAGAGCCAAGCTATGATACCAAAAATGACGCAGGGCTAGGCCTGCAAAGCTAGGATCTTCAATAGTAACACATACCAACCTGCTGCTCAATTGTTTTCCCTCAAATTAAAAATACCAATCCCTGGTATTTTCAAAATACTTTTCATCTCAACCATTTCATAAGCATCAAATTGTCAAACAATCAATATTCAAATCTGTTTTCACAATCCACATTCCATACCTCATTTATTCAATCTCCATTACAATCAGCTCTTGATGAGCCGGATAAAATTCTGTTTAAATAATGCCATTGCAAATATTTAAAATATCTTAACAAACGCCTTTGCAAATTCACCCATCGACTCTCCCTGCGATTAAGTCGAAGTTTAACTGTTCCTTCATGCCTTGCGCCTTCAATTTCTGTCAAACAGCGTTCAAATTAAACAATGCCAGTTAATGCGTTCAACCCTGCATACAATACTCCATTCGATTTAACTACTCCATAGTTTTATGGCACCCACTTGGACTCGACCTTTGGAATTACGCCGTCTCTAATGTGATGGATTTCTTTCAACATTTCCACACGCAGTTTCAACACTCTGCATTCCCTTTTAATCTTGATGCTACAGATCAAACATTCACACATTTCTAATCTTCTGGCAAACTCAAATTATTTACAAACCGACTTAACGTGAATGCATACCTTTCAATCACTTTTTTAATTACTTGGCGCTCCTTTCGAATGCAATCATACATTCATCTTCAGAATAGTAATTTAGACCCTGCGATTTAATTGATCGTGACTTCAACAGAAATTGGTTCTTCAATCTTTTAAATTGCGCCTCCTCTGATGCCTTCAGCCCACGTCGGTCGATGCAATGAGCGCAACTCCCACTTTCGAAATGACGATCCATAAATTCCGCAGCTGGATTTGTGACTATATGGCGCGATTTTGGATCATTTCTCCACGATCTGATGCTTGTATTAAACTTCTCTCAATTCGCTACTATTAACAGCGCCAAGATTTCATTAACGCGAGAACTCTTCAGCTAAATAAAATCACACACAGATCGCACACCCTAATCAATTGTGCAGACATCAGACTCGAATTTATGTATACGTTGCCTCGGCGGAGCTTTATCATGACCAAGACTATTACGGATAGACAGCTCTACATCTTCGTTCTCTATACAGTTCGGTCAACACAAATACAACTCGGCGATAGCTCGATACAATTAGATACAATTTGATGCAGCCTTCTAACACGTGGCCAGTTCCGCTGCGACTCTGATTTAATTAACCTGCAGATCTTCAACCATTCACTGGCGGTTTGTGGACATATGCTTTCCCCTTATGCCCCAGATTTATATCCACGGTATCCTCGTTGCGCAACCAGAAACTATATATATATGACCGTCATGTTAATAAGTTGCACAAACAGTTTTTATAAAACTTGGTTACGCCATCAAAGCTTCCACCTCTTCAATACGCAGCAGTCTTTGGTATCGGCGTTGATTAAGGGCCATTTCAATTAGTGATTTCTCCACCTCTTACGCGAGCTATCCACAGGCTGTTCTCGCAGCTCTTCAATTAATGTGGCCGACAGTTAGAAACATCTATATTCCAGCTATCCTCGGTCTTGGTTACACTTTGAGATGGGATTCAAGAATTTAGCTAAGACCGAATACAACTCTAAGCCACAGTAATTGCGCGTCCACAATTCAGTGAAAGAATTACACATGCGTATATAGCGTTTGAATTCGCTGTCCGCCCATAAAGTTAAACATATAGATAGGGTTCAGCGCTTCCACTATGACTCTCAATGGTGTCACCGCCTCTTAATGAAATTTACAAGAGTTCCGGCTATACCAATATATATATATAGGCGCCACAATAAAATAGAAATCAAAGCAATATAACCATAATGACAGGAAAGGTGCCTTCAACGATTGATACATAGTACTATAGCGTTGGGAATTAGAACCGTAGTACGGATTCAACTATTTCTGCATTCATACCCATACAATTCGACTTCAACAGATTCATATTCACATAAAACAAATATTCACAAGAGGTTTACATTCATGGCCAGATATACAATCTATGGCCCTTTTTCAAACTGCCGAAGGCTCCCAAGGAGAAACCTTCCTCCTTCTCACACTCACTCCTCACACTCTTTTTTTTTCCACTCTCAATCTCACTAATCTATATCAATTGAATTGAACCAATTTTGGTTCATATCCCTTTAGTCACTCCACAAAATCCCCAAGTATCTCAACACCCCTATAATCTAGATTTTATCCCTAAAATCCTTCCACTAATCAAATTCTCTCATATCCTTTTATTTAATAAAAATATATTTACAATAGCTCCTCACATTTTCCTATTTTACTCAAATTAATTAATAAAATATTAAAAATCCTCACACCCCATATTTACAAATTAATATTATCATACCCCATATTTACAAATGGAGAAAAAGGGTCTTGATGCTCCTGCATCAGATTACGAGCATTTGCCCTTTAGGTGCCATCGTTGCCATGAGTATGGGCACCTTGCCAAGGACTGCCCTCTGTTCAGGAGAATGAGGCGTTTTCAGAGGACCCCAGTTTTCAGAGAACCAGTTTTCAATCACGCTCAATTTCCTCAGGAGAAAGAAGGTATGGCGAAGCAGACAACAGAAGAAATGGAGATTGAGGGGACTCAGAAAGTGCCAGCGCCTGAAGACTCCCAGATCCGAGAGCAGGCAAAGACCACTGAACAGCATCCGGCGGAAGCAAAGGAGGAGATTGCTAGGGTCGCATCCGCAGATCAAACTCCTATCACTGAACCTGAAAATGGTATGTGCTCAGGTCCTCCTCTTTCTTCCCTTCAAATTCCTGAGCATATTTCTGTTTCTATGCATATTTCGCCTTCAATCTCACCCTCTCAAAACAAAGGCCTAAATGAGATCATTGAACCTGCAAAGAATTCTCCTGATATAGATTCTATTTCGGCTGCCATGCCGACCCTTGATTTGAATTGTGAAGATGTGTGGCCTCCTCTTGCTCCCCCGGTTCCTCACACCCCGTGCCCCTATAACCTTAGATCTATGGGAGGAAAGCCTGGAGTGCCCGATGTAGTTGGAGGCTTAGGACAGTCGACCTCACATGGTTTTTCCAAAAACAAGAGAGGTAGAAAATCGGACCTTTCTAAGGCAAAACTAAAAGCCAAGTTGGATGTAGCTGATGGAAAACAACACTCTATCCCTGGGGTTCTTAGAGCAGTGCAGACCCCTGAATCTGTTATCAAATGATTTTGTCCTCCTGGAACTGTAGAGGTTTGGCCAGTAAACCTAAAAAATTGGCCCTTAGAGACTGGATCCTAAATTCAAAAGCTGACATTCTTTTTCTCCAAGAAACATTGGGGAAAGGAACCGAGGTAGAAACAATGCTAAAGGCTCTCCTGCCAGGATGGAAATTTACAGCAATAGATTCATCAGGCCATTCGGGGGGTCTTGCGATTGGGTTTAAAGAAGGAAGAATTAAGGTCATTAATCAATGGGGGACGAAGCAAGTAATGGGCATGGAGGTTTTTTCTCCCGATTTCTCCCATCCCCTTTCAATTGTAAACATTTATGGCCCTTGTCAAGGAAGGGAGAATTTCTGGGTCGATTTGATGGCGAAATCTTTGATGAAGTCTTCTCTGTTGATTGTGGGGGGTGACCTAAATTTCTCTATAGGAAGAGCAGAGGCTTGGGGTCCATCGGCCAGGGAAGACCCTTTGTCGGATTTCTTCCTCAATCTCCTCTCGGATAACAACCTCATAGATCCCTCCCCGATCAAACTCAAGCCAACTTGGAGGAACAGAAGAGCAGGGGAGGATCGGATCGCCAAAAGATTAGATCGTTTTCTTCTATCTGAGGACCTAATTTCAAAGGCCCCTATTCTCAGGCAGTGGGTTGAGGAGATAGGCAACTCAGATCACTTCCCTATTTTTTTGGATCTCTCTTTCCCCCCTCCAAAGCCCCCTGCCCCCTTTAAGTTCAATTCTTCCTGGCTTCAAGACCCCTCTTTCAATAAACTTTTTAAGGAAACATGGATCCATCCGGACAGAAATGCAAGAGAGGACAAAAGTTTCTTGTTCATGGAGAATCTCAAAAGATTGAAGAAAGCGACAATCTCCTGGGCAAAGGACAGGAAGTTGAAACAGAATGAAGAGCTGTTCAGGATCAGGGAGGAGTTGAAGAAATTGGAGAGCATTGAGGAGGATGGATATATCTCGCAGGCTTCAAAGGATAGAATCCTTCATCTGGAGAAGCTTCAAAACCAAATACTCTTGGACAAGGAAGAAGAATGGAGGCTCAAGAGTAGGGCAATTTGGTTAAAATCAGGAGATGAAAACACTAGTTTTTTTCACAACTATGCAAAAGGAAGAAAATCTGTAAATACCATTTGGAGCCTTAAAGATGAAGATGGAAGGGAGGTCAGTTCTTTTTCAGACCTCTCTGGTCTAGGACAGAGACATTTTCAGAGAATTTTCTCAGATCCGGGAGAGGCCACCATAGCAGAAGTCATTAGAACAGCTCAATGTTTCCCAAGATTTGTCGAGGAGGAAGAAGCAGAAGAGCTATCAATCCCTGTATCTAAGGAGGAGGTTGAAGCAGCTATGAAAAACATGGCTAAAGACAAAAGTCCCGGACCTGATGGGTGGACTATCGAACTTTTCCTCTCTTTCTTTGACTTAATAGGCTCTGAAATCACCGATGTAGTAGAAGAATCAAGACAGAAAGGAGAAGTCTACAGGCCTTTTAATTCAACCTTTCTAGCTCTCATTCCAAAGAAGGATGACCCGGAAAATTTTGAAGACTTCAGACCAATCTCCTTGTGCAACTGTATATATAAAATCATTGCAAAGGTGATAGCTATTAGAATTGTTCCTATTCTGTCAAGAAACATCTCAATGGAACAATTTGGTTTTTTGGATGGAAGACAAATTCATGAAGCCATTGGAGTAGCCCAGGAGGTAATTCACAGTGTCAGACAAAAGAAAAAGAAGGGTGCGGTTCTTAAAATAGATCTCTCCAAAGCCTATGACCGAATCAACTGGCTTTATCTCCGGATGCTGCTAACTCATTTGGGTTTCAACTATTCTTTCATCAGCTGGATTATGGGCTGTATCACAAATGTCAGTTTTGCTGTTCTGATCAATGGAGCAGCCTCCCCTTTTTTCAATAGCCAAAGAGGCCTTAGGCAAGGCTGTCCTTTATCTCCTCTCCTGTTTCTTCTAGTAGCAGAAGGGCTAAGTAGGTTGATTCACAAATCTAGAAGAGAGGAGAAGCTAAAAGGTATAGAGGTAGCAATAAATCTTTTCATCACTCACCTTCTTTTTGTAGATGACATTTTGATTTTCTCTAATGGATCATATAATGAAATTAAAGATATTAAATGCATTTTCGATCTATTTCTGAAAGCTACTGGAATGCAAATAAATTCTAGGAAATCTCAAGTTTGTGTGGCAGATATTGACAGAAGGGAAAGATCCATGATGCTCAATCTTTTTCCCTTCCAACATCAATCACTGGACTCCCCCTTCAAATATTTGGGGTTTTGGCTAAAGCCGGCAGCATACAAGAAAGAGGATTGGAACTGGCTCATAGCAAAGCTAGAAGCCAGAATTACTCACTGGAGTTTCAAGTGGCTCTCCAGAGCTGGCAGATTGACCCTCATCAAATCTGTATTGTTAGCCATTCCAGTATACTGGGCAGCTTTAACCTGGGTCCCCAAAGGAGTGCTGGAGAAAATCAGAAGGATTTTCTGCAGATTTTTATGGGCAGGATCAAAAGAAAATTCCGTTCTCCCCTGGGTGGCATGGGATAAGCTGGCAAGGCCAAAAGAATGGGGAGGATGGGGACTAAAAAGGCTCCCCGAGTTCAGTCTCTCCCTGGCAGCTAAATCAGGATGGAGATTAATCTCGATGGAGAATCTATGGACAAGGGTGGTTAAAAGAAAGTATATAGATCCAGTTCCTTTGGAAGATTGGATTCGGAGCCAGGAAAAGAAAAAGAAGAATATCTCAGTCATTTGGAAGGCCACGGTGGAGGCTTTCTCTGTGATTGAACAAGGTTTGGCATGGAAGATAGGAGATGGAAGACATATTAGAATTGGCAGGGATCCATGGGTAGGTTGTAATGAAGCCTTTGCCTTGTCACCTGGTTTTCTCAGACATCTTGATAGTAAAGGCATTTTTACTCTAAACCAGGTGGAGAAAGTAGGCCACTCTACTATATGGGGACAGGCTTGGAAAAATGATGAAGAATTAGGAATAAACATCAGATGGAAGAACGAATGGGTTTCTTTCATTCAAGAACTTCATCGTTCTAATGTCAGGCTTAAAAACGAACCTGATCTGCTGATTTGGGCGCAGGGGAAAACAGGTGAATATTCCCCAAAATATGGATATACCTTCTTAATGAAAAAGAAAGGATGGGGAATACCAGAATGGTGGTCGAAAAACATATGGAAGTTAAAATGCCCAGCTAAGGCCAGGATTTTCCTATGGTGCATGCTAAAAAGAAAAGTCCCAACTTGGGACATTTTAAGAGCCAGATACTTAGTTGGGCCAGGGAGGTGCCCATTATGCAAATCAGAAGAGGAATCAATAAGCCATCTCTTTACATCTTGTGCAGTTTCAAAAAAAATATGGGGGGAGTTAACCTGTTTGCTCAACGTAAAGGCACAGTGGGGGTTAGATCCCTTGGAAGAAGCTTGGAGGAAATGGTGGCAGAACTATCCGGAGGGAAACATGAGAAATCTACCTCTTATCTTTTTTTGGGGCGTATGGCTAGCAAGAAACAAAAGCCTGTTTCAAGACAAGGACATTCCCACATCTGCCATAGCCATTAATTGTGCAGCCATTTACTCTGCCATCCCAATCCCTGAAGAAAAAAATCCTCATAATCATCACAAGCCTGTTTCTATCCAGGAGGGTATCCCTTGGGCTTTTTTTGACGGAGCATCCCAGAATAACAAGGCTGGAGCAAGACTGTGCATTCATTTGAATCCTGAACACTCCCTAAAAGCTTCTGTAGGGCTAGGACCTGGTACAAATAATTATGTTGAGCTGTCTGCCCTGCGCCTTCTCCTTTGCTGGCTACTTCAAAGAAACATTTTCACAATTCAAATCTTCGGAGACTCCCTGAATGTCATAAAATGGGTTAATGGAAATGCATCATGTCAAAACCAGATTCTGAAAATTCTTTTAGAAGAAATATTGCATATAAAGTCATCTTTTAACAGCTTCACCATCTGCCATATTTACAGGGACAAAAACGAGGAAGCAGATCAGCTTTCTAAGGCTGGTTTACAGCAAGATATGGGCAGCTGGTCAATAGTAGAACTCAGTCAGGGGCAGTCATCCACCTCTTTTCAGCCCCCTTTTGCTCCTCCACAGTGATCGCAGCTCGTCTGTCTTTTTGTTTGCAGTTTCATGGGAACAATGATATACCTGATACAACTTCTTTTATATATGTTATATGTATATTTTTTTGAGCATTAGAAAACATAAAACCCTATAACTTTTTTGGTACACTTCAGCTGGTATAAAGTTTTATTTACAGTCATGTAAGGGGTTGTTTTCCTTCTCTGAAGGAGACCCTAAAGTATATTTCGTTTGAATTGTACAGTGCCTCCTGAAGGGAGGAAGTCAAGGCAGTTTATATTCAGCAGTTTCAGGACATATGTTATCATCCACAATCAGTCAAAAAAGGACTGAGATTTTTGTTTGTTTTTTCATACAGAAGATCAAAACAGCAAGCATATGAGCCATCAGGATTGCTCAAAGCACACAGAATGTAACTTTTTATTCTCTTAATAAAATGTTTCGCTTTTTTCTTCGGAAAAAGTGATAATAATACAGAAAATAAAACTGTTGAAATGAGGAGCTCATGAATGCAATCGCGTCTATTGTTTCATTTGATGGTTGAGCTCGTAAATATCCATCATTGGCTTAACTTTAGGAGGCTGACTATCCTCTTGCATAGCTATCCCATGTACACTGCATCTGAAAGCGCAAAAAGCATTTGGGTGGATGAGTCAGCAAGGTAGTGGAGAATTTGCCACTGATTGTGTGGCTTCACAAGATATTTCAAATACATTTCCCAGTCGAGTTTGGTCAACATTTTAATTGCTTCTTCCTTTGATTTTGAAGTTTCTTCCATTTCCTTTCTAGGATTTTGATATCAGGAAGATTACCAGGTGGGCATTCTTGAATCAGGTTAGCATTGTGCGGGTTATCATTGATAGTTTCCATGATCTTAGTTGTAGCATCGGTTACCCTAGAGACTGCTCTTTCTGCCTGTTTCAATGGAATTTCCCAATTAGTAAAGAGGATTTCCTTGTGAGATTCCTCTATTCTGGGAAGATCTGTTGTTTTGCCTTCTGGAGTATCTTGCCATGTTATAAATCCTGAGATTTTCTCATTAATGTCATTGAAAGTCACCCTCAGATCGGATGAGTGATTCATTAGTGAATCACTTTTAAGACATAGTGGATTGATGACAGATAAATTTTGACAAAACATTGCTTGTTGCCTTGATAATCGAGTGTTTAGCTCTAATGATTCCTTTATAAAGTCCTCCACTTTAGGATTGTCTTTCAATTGATCAAGTGAAAACTGTCGCTGTTGGATTTGGACATCCTTAGTACTGGTTTTTGTATGATATTGGAGCTTTAATTGATCAAATCTCTACTAGAGTTGAGACAATTGTGCCTTTACTTGATGGTCAATACTTTGTCTTTCTTCTTCCAACTGTTGCTCCAACTATTGAATTCTCTCTTCTTTTTCCCTTACCAATTGTTGAACCTCTGTTGGTTTGTCAATCATAGCAGATGCATAACCACCTGCAAACTATGACAACTTTGTCAAATTCTCTGAAGGATCAATCGGTGTATCCTTCCATACTATATCCATTGGTATGTCACCATGAATGACTGCTGATGATGGTTCTGTTCTTCTCCTTTTCCTCGGTCTTTTTACCACATCTCGATGCTGTAAAAGGCGTCAAGAGGAGGGATTTCTTCCACTTTAAGGAAAATTTCAGATGAAGGAAATGTTAGGATGATCTCAATTTCCTCTATAGTGACAGCTTTGTTAGAATCCCTATCAGTAAACGAGCTCTGTCCAGTGTTCTGGGGTTTGTTGATGTTTCATCCATTTCAATAGTTTCTTCCCCTTGTTGTCCTTTAAGCTGTTGAAAAAATTGTTTCTAGGCTTCATCCAATTGACTATTGAAGGGTGTTTTATCAGTGTGCATTTCTGTGGATTTATCTTCCACTTCAATATCCTTAGAAACCTGTTTTGAGTCCTGGTCCAAATTCTTTTATGAACTTTTCTCTAAATTCTTTTATGAATTTTTCTTTAAGCCCTGTTCTAATTCTTTTCCCGATTCTTGCTCTAAATCCTTCTATTCTTGGAAAATCATTTGAGGAGTCCTCAACAGATCCAAAGGGACATTTTGTAATCTATTTTATTTGTATTATTGGAATTGCGCTATCCTCTCTGGATTCATTTTCAATGTAGCCAGATGCTTTACTTTTGAAAATATTTCAGCAGATTCAAATAGGTAATCATATTCATCGTCTTCATGACTGAATTTCCTAATTTTCACTTGGGCAGTAAAATTCTGTGCAACTTTGTTGGGATCAAACTGTTTTCCAGGAATGGTAGCAAGATTCAAACATGTAATATTATCAATTTCAAGCGCAACATGCTTGAAATCATGTAGAGCATATACATTGCATTGGATAGGGAATGAATGCCAAAGAAATTTCTTGGCTTCCTTTAGGGTCTTTGTCAGTCCATCCCCTACAGTTTGATAGGCAATATCCCTAGCCAGTAGTTTATTAGGGACATATAATGGGAGAACATGAGGAGGTTCCAGACTTCCATAGACTCTAACATAGGTAAAAATATCTTTGCCAAACCACTTGCCTATTGGTATGAGATCGATTTCGTCCTCTTCGGATAGTCTCGGGGCCCTTTTTTCAAAAATGACTTGGTGAATTGGTAGCATGAATCCTTGATAAATTTTATAGAAATGGGCTTGGAAATTAGATCCCCACAGGATCTTATGATATATATGGATGGGAGTGGGATCTTGAATGGTCCATTTCCATCCCATGGTTGGGAAATTTGAAGTAAAACATACTGGATCCATGATATATGCACTCATAAAGAACGGTGGAACTACTTTGGTAGTAACATACCGATGTTGCCTAAATTCTCAGATTTGGGAGGCAATGTTATTTGAAAGGATAGCACCCTAATCAATTATATAAGAATCGACTGCTGCCTCAATAAGAGGAACCCATTCGATTGAGAACTTAGTTGTACTATGGTGCCCGAATAATCTACACATCATAGTTGCGATATAAGAATAGGGAGCAGTGAGAGAAGATATAGAGTACATACCTGATTTCTCATGGTTATGTTTGTTCAGGTATAGGATCTCCATCATTTAATTGGGTATGATTCTACCTCATTCACGCTTGCAAAGTGTTCGAGGAAATATTTATCATACACCTTCTGTGGGTCAGGTATATGGTACATTTTCTTTAAATCTTCAACTATAAAGGACCCAATGATTGTTTTTCTTGAAGTAAAGAACGTCCTACTGGAAATGTTGATGTTCTCAATTATCCATTTTACCATATCAATATAAGGAAGGATATTGGGTTGAGCAATGATCCTATGAAGAAAAGAGATGGAAACTTCATAGTTGTAGGCTTCAGAGGATGAAGTATCATCTGTTGTTTCCACTCTTTGAATTACCTTAGGTCCTTCACTTTCAAGAAATTGGTACATGGATTCCCATGAAGATGTTCCACTATCTATTGTGCATGTAGTGTCTGAGAAAAGCGGGGGAATTTCAGTTACATCGGAAGCAAAAGGTGCGAATTGTGAAGTCTCAATGTCTTTCTTTCCTTTCTTTGTTTTCGTCATCCTGTTACACTACGTTTTCTCGGATTTAACCTACAAATTGGAAACATAGAGGGATGAAGAGTAATAGGTCTAAAATGCGGAAGCGTTTGAACATACAAGGCTTCAAATGATGACAAACATAGTTTAAATGCAAACAAATCTATATATAGGCTATCAAATCACCTTGGGGCTTTAAATCATAAATACCTTTAGAAGTCTTTAATAACTAAAATCATGGCTTTGTGTGATAATTTATTATCTCATTAATAGATTGTATCAGCAAAACCTTTCAAATGGTATTTGGAACCTGTTTCCATGTGTTCTCCTGATATGCGATAATGATATCAATATATTGGTTCTTTAGGTATGGGAAGTGCACGATACGATGATCGCAATATTGCAATCAGAGGTTTTAGAGTAGAGGGGAATGGATATAGCTAAAGGCCTTCTACGATTGTGAAATCCTGAGGAATGATGTGGCGTTATAGTGGGCACGACTACTGATTAACAAGTGCAGATTTTACTTTTATTCATTCTTATGTTTTTATTAAAGTCACACATTTTAATAAGTAGCTTTATCACAATTAGAAGATCGAAGGTGAAGGGAGTGGAAAACCTTTTGTTAATTTGTGATTCATTCAGACGCAACATGTTTATAGATTGCATTAATTGTTATATCAGGTCTAGATGATTTATCGTATATCACAATCAGAATGGTCCTCGGTTTTTTATATGTTGTATTCGTTATAAATTTGTGATGTGGGCAAGTTCCGATATAAAGTAGCTTTTTTAACAATACGTATGCCTTTTAAGTTTTAAGCATGTTTTGTTCTCGAGGGCTATAGTTTATTGCATCACAAATTTCGAAAGGAAAAATGGGGAGTTATTAATTTTAAGACTTGTGAAATGTGATAGTTGGGATTTATTTAAGGTAGGTTCATTTGAGCTGTTTAGGCCTAATGAATTTGGATTTGTTTTATTCAAATAAGTTCAAATTGTCGTTTTAAAACCCTAAACTATGTTTTTTTTTTTCAAAACATCCCCATTTATTTATATAAAAATTCCCAAGACATTTATATATAAATAAATGGGGGTTGTTTCATAGCACAACAAAATGATAGTAATAATAACTTCAGAGAGATCCGTAAAGACCCTGAGGGATATTATTTTAAAGCTCACTGATTGATTTGTTCCAAGAACACATTGGTTGATGTTTGAAAGCTGAAGAGCATGTAGAAGAACTCTAGTGCCAGATGAAGATAGACCATGCAAAGGGATGTTGACCTAAAAGGGAGTAAATAACAAAATTTGACATCTTGAAAAAAGGCCATCGTGATTTGGTAATTATGATATTGATGATTTGCTTGAGATATGATTTGGATACCTAGAATAACATATTGTAGAAGTATAGACTAGAAAGATAACATTTGAGATAAAGTTGTTTGGCTTAACTCAATTCAATGAGCATATGGATTGAGTGGATAACATTAGTAATGGATTAGAAGAATATATTGCATAAATAATAAAGGCAGAAAAAGGTAGCAAGTCATGAGATAGATTGTTGATCATGATGGATTTGATGTTGACCTAGAAGAAGTTCACTTTCCTAACTGGATAGAGAGGGCTACAATTAGCTCTACATTAATTGCTTTGACAAGATAATTTTGATGACGAAGATACTATAAATGATGGTTGACAGAGAGTGAGATAAAAGGTTGATGTCAAGAATTTTGTCATGAAGATAAATTAAGAAAGAGTTTGGCTCCATGAAATCTAGGAAGGTCAAAGCTTAGGATTGATATGATGATGCAAGATAGGATCCCTTGCAGTTACTACTGTTATCACTCAGGTTGCTCCCTGCCTCCTGAAGGGAATATGGCCGAGGTAACCACTAACCAATATTTTAACTGCAGGCCCTAGCCTACCTGCAACCAGAGAGGGCTCTCTCTTTGTAATTTAACTTTATTTTGAAGTATTTTAGGCTAGCTATTATGCACAGGTTTTTGTTTTGAGTTTGTTGGAAGGTAACTTCAGGTGGAACAGGGATGCAAGTAGGAAACAGTTTCTTCCATTGGGTAGATGGAGTCAGAGTGAGTGAACTGGTGAAGTGTTGAAGTTCTCATTTGGTAAACAGGGTTTGCTACAGAGCAGGGTAGTCAATTTAGGAGCAATTTTGATATCTAAAATGGTGAAATGAAGTCAGTGAATGAAAGGCAATCAAGAATCTTTCGTTATGCTGGCAGAGGGAAAGTGCATGAAGATTACTAAGGAGCAATGAAGAATTCCTAAGCAACATTCAAAGTGAAAGAAATAGTGCAAATAGGAGCAATTAAGAATTCCTATTTATGACCAATTCTGAAGAAAACATGTAAAATAGCTGAGATTGAACACATAGTGTTTTTAGGCGAATTCTGTGCTATTCTTCTTCTCTGCTACCAAGATTATGGAACATACATGAAATTGCATACATAGAAACATAAAAATACAGAGAAAAGAAGACTTATTGATCCATAAACGACGCAAGAATTCTGTAGCGTTTCCCAGGGCATCAACTCCACATTCAGATGGTTCAACACAATGAAGTTCCAACAGCCTTTGTATTATACAGCCTCAATAACTTACAGCGCAGTTCAGAAATGAAATTACCAACCCCAAATACATATTATGGGGAGGTATTTATACAAAAAGGTGATACAAAATATCATGAATATAAGTCTTTGAACTCATAACTTCCTTTACCAACTCTCAAGAAGCAGTAAATGAGGGAGTAAATACTGCAATAAATATAAGTGCGTTAGCTGTCCAATTTTTCAGATGAATTTTGACTTTCTGGGCTGAATGAGTCGGCTGTTTGCTGCACATTCATTCTGCGTGTGCTGTCCTGATGCTGGTATGCTGTATGTTGCTGTCTTTGTCTTTGTCTTCATCATCGGTGCTTGGTTTCTTTGCATTCAATGAGCTGTAGTGACCATTCTGTTTCTGCCTTGCACTGCCTTTTCTTTTCTTTTGACAGGTGGAACGTGCCATTTGTATGTGCTGACCTGTAGCTTACAAAAAGAATTAATAATCAAACTCACCTGAGCAGTGTCTCCATCATTCCTTTCCACCAATCCTCTGTAGGCAGTTGATGTCTTTGTATCTTTATCAGTGTTTCCTCTGCCTCAGTGTATCTATAGAAATTTGGCTGGACTTCAAATAGGTGGTTTATCTCATGCTTAATGTATAACAGATTTTCCAGCTTGTCATAAAGACTTTGTCCAGATGGAGGCCCTGTTTCTTCTGATGTGCTTGCGGACATTGCGATTTGATTGGAGGCATAGTTGTTTACCCTGTTGGCATAATGCTCATGTGATAGCAGTCTTCCAGCACTGGTTACTAAACTGGGTAGCCCTCAGCTCTGTAATGCTGCAAACTTTATTGTGAACTCATTCACTTCTGCCTGCATTTCTTGGCATTTCCTTTCCAGAGTCTGTACAAAATTCCTTAGGGTCAGCACCCTTTTTATTAGTAAAATGGTATCAGTTCTGTTCCTGATACCTATTGCTGCTAGCTGCTCCTTGGTATGAGTGTTGAGGAAGTGGATCATTCTATTAGCTAGCTCAGGCATATTTCCCAAAGATGCTCTTGCCTTTTGATTTTCAAACTGAGCCAGGCCTATTAAATCCATTTGCTCATGTATAGTTTCAATGGATTGCCATTGGTCTGTAATGGATTGGCCAATCTTGGCCCACAAAATTCTCTTGACCTCATCTAGGGTCTTACCAAGAGTGAGCTCCTTTTCGATCTCCTTTATTCTCTTCTCTAGGGTTCTTACCTCCCTTGTCTTCTCAGCTACATCTTGATTTGACTTGTCATATTTTTCCTCAATTTTAGCCAGTTTTTCTTTGACCTCTTTCATTTCTGCCATCTGTACTTCCAGGGCCTGTATTTCTTTCATCATATTTTCCATACCCAAACTAGCCTCTTGCTCTGCTGCTGCTGTAGTTGTTGCTGAAACCGGTGCTGAGCTTGAGGTAGGTGCTTCTGATGTTGGACCAGTGGGAGGGACTGTTGTGGTGGCCGTAGTAGGAGCAACTGTAAGAATCTGAGTTGTTTGAATTGGCTGTGAGGCCAACTATCCCTGTCTTCCTTGCAATGATGCCTCCAAGGCAGCCTCTGTTTCTATCAACCTTTTGTGCAAGCTCATAAGTAAAGTTACCACATCCTGCTCCTCTTTTTGTTGAGCTACCTCTGTAGTTTGGGGATGTAGTGTAGCTGGCAGCCTGAGTTGTCTTTTGAGGGATGCTATGTCTTCCTCTTTCTTTTTGATCAAGGCTTGAATGCCCTTTGGATCCTGGGGATCATGTCCCAACTCTATGATAATCTCCTCCAAAGACTTGATTCTATTGTCCTTGGCCTGTGATGAGGCTTTCTCCAATTCTAGTTGGGCAGAAGTATTGTGCAGAGAATTTTGCAATCTATGGCCCAATAGTGTTTTGTCTGCCAAGGTAGAATATACCATTTCCCTTGTCTGCTTGTGCAATTCAATCTGGTCCATCGGATGTATATCTTTGGAGAGGACCTCCAGATTGGTTCTAATATAGTCAGCAGCTGATTGTGGTTGCTGCGTTGTAGGTCTAAAATGACTGAGAGTCATTTTCCCTTCCTGAATGTCGTAGGCTGCCATTAGTCTTTGCTGATTGGTGGGAGCCATCCTTAGCAACCGGTTGTAGAGCTGGTACCTCACTGGCTCATTTCTAACTTTGATATATGTGAATGCTTTTTTGATGTCATAGCCCTATCTTCTTTGTTGCCTGGTGGATGTGACTTCCACCCCATGTTGTCTTTCTTGCTCCTGCTGGAAGGAGCTGGATGATGTCTCCATACTTGGGGGAACTTGCTATTCGGTTGGCCCCTCTGGCAATTCTTCCTCTGAATAAGGATTCAATCTTTGTCTTTTTTCTCCTTGCTGATCTGTAGATGTCCCTGGAGGTGTTTGTTCTTGTCTATCTCTTTTCTTGGTCCTTTCCTCATTAGCAGGAGTTTGCAACACAGGAATTTCAATCACTTTTGCTTGAGTAGAAGGGTCTTGCCCTTGACTTTGTTCATCTGTAAAAACCGGCCGGTCTGCCATTGTCTCTTGCTACTCAGAATGGTGCACTTGCTATTCTGAATCCTGCACTTCTTTTCCTTTAGCTGTCCCTGCTAGTGGAGCACTTTCTTGGGCAGGTTGTTGGGAAACCATGGCAGATGAGGTGTCTTCTCCAGGGTGCCGAGCAGCTGTGGAAAACACCTGTCCAAAAGATTCCAAGTCAACTGATTTTTCAAGTTTTTTGATTGCATTCTCTGTTATTTCTTCTTCAGTAAGCTCTTCCACTAGTGTGCCCTCTACCCATTCTTGTTGATTGGCATATTGTTGAATTTCAGGGATATCAAAGTGTACATATCCTGCAAGCTTGTATTTGATCCTTCTAAAGGCTATGAAGTGATTGGGGTCATAAGGTGCCCAATAAAAGCTTTGTTTTAGCAACAGAAAGTTTTTCAAAATCTCATCTGCTTCTTGCCAGGCTTCTTCTCTCTTGTTGAAAATAAATGGGCCCAATTGATGTCTTATCTTGAGCTGTGCTTTTTTGCTTTTGCCATGGAAATGAATCATATCTGCAATACCAAATTGTCGGAAGTATTCCAAGGAAAAGAGTCTCATAGGGACACATTTTGGCAGTCTGTAGGGGGCTAATTCACAACCATAAATTCTGATTACTGTGTGGTTTTGGTAAAAATACCAGTCACCAATGCTGTAGCTTTTTGAAAGCTGTAGAATCTTTTGCATTTCATTAGTGAGTCTGGGAAGAGGAGTGCTCACTAGTAAGGAAGAAGCTGGATGTATAAATAGGTCAATGAACTCGCATTAAGTATAAGGAGAGTAATAAACATGGTGGCAGACTAATGACCAGAATATTACAGACCTTCGCTCCCCCTTAGCATCCAACTTTTTGAGGAACACTGGGAAACTATCAAGTTGATAGTACAACAGCAAATGGTATATGTAGGAGGTGTATTTAAACACTCTTTCTCTCTCCAGGTCCATGAATTTTTCATGGATCTTATCAGCTATGAAGGTAGCAGAATCATATTGGATAGTAGGGGGCTGTCCTGGAGCAAACATGGACAGCAACACCAAGATTGTCTCATCAACATATTCACTGGTTTTGAATCTTAGGATGTAGGATATCATGTCTACCAGCATTTTCCCTGTTTCATTGAACCAAACATGTAGATAAGGAGGAGGTTGCCGGGGCTGATAATTTGGTTCCATGAACAATTGGCCAATTCTGAGCTGGGCAGTTTGGCACCTTGGTCAAGCAGAAGTTTCATGGAGAGAGGAACCAGAGGCTTTGTTGGCTTAAAGTTTAGCATCTCATTTATGGCTTGAGGGGTGATGTGGAACAAGACATTCCCATATGGAGCCAAAACTGCTCTTTGAGTGGGCTCATAATGTTCACAACATTGATGGATGAGATCAGGGAATACATTTACTTGTGGAAGGTAATAGATTGGCATGTTAGACTCCCAGATACCAAGGACATCAGTATTGCTTCTGTATTTTTTCCTTATCTCACAAAAAGTCTCAATGTGATATTTGTTGCACAGTTCAACTGTTTCCTTCATTTGGAAATCCCTGTCAGCAAGGGGCAGCCACTCCAAATTCTTATGTGGTGCATTTAATGGTGCAATATTTAAAGCTACTGGGGCCTCCATGATTTTACCTGGATTATGGTTGGATTTGGTGTATATTTCAACGCGAAAACAGAGCTCTGACAGTGGTTTTTGGCAGGGAGATTTGAATTATGCGCAAAGATGTTCTTGTTGAGTATAATTCAAGGGAAAATAAAGAGTATGCAGGGCTCTGCAACAAGTGAGTTCGAAAACAGAGGAGAAAGCGGGATTTGCTGGTTTCCTTTAGTGATTTTGTAGGTGACCATGGGCCAGATTTCTAGCTGTAATGGCGATTTTATCAGATGGTGATAGAGTTGCAAGGTTTCGGTCGCGAACCAGGTTATACAGTAGGGCAGAGAGGAGAAGCTCGCGGGTGATAATGTCTTTAAATCGAATTTAGGTGTATTGGCGATTTTTTGCAGAGAAACTAAGAAAAACAGGGTTATAGGCGTTTCCTCGGTAAATACTTGTTTTTTGGAGGCCGGACTATGAAATGTGGTTGCAGGTAGAGCCGAGGAGGTCGGATTGCAGGTTGACAACACCCGAGTAGCAGACTGGAACGTCGAAGGCAGGTTGGACGTGATTTGCATGCAGAGAGCTGTCGCTATTGGTCACGTAAAAAACAACAAAATATCATTTTCATTGGTTTTTAATGAAAATTTGTGACTTTGCAGGCTTTTGGTACTTTTTCATGCTAACGTCAGCGTGACGTCACATGGCACTATAGCAGGGTACGGTGGGCAACGTGGCGCCTGACGTGGATTGGTGACGGGGCAGCCACGGCGGACTGTATAGCAGTGGGAGTGATGATGCAGAAGCCGACGCACAACTGACGTGGGGGGGGAGAGGATAGGTGGTAAGCGGTTTGGTATCGTATCGCCTTTGGTACGGGGGCAGTATGTGTCAGCGCGGGCCCGATGCAATCAAAACGGGCCACGCTTCCTTTTGTACGACGGTAAAACCACCGTTCTATCAGGCACTAACTCTTGTACGCCGGGGCGACTCCGATATCAATCTGGGCCGTCGGATCTGCCGGGCACATATCAACGGTTGACGGGATGGTTAGATGTTGGCACGATACGGTGCGGGGACCCGTCCGTATTTAATATTATAATATGTCGCGGGGGGGATAAAAAACTTTGGATTGATGGGTTTTGTGGTTATGTGGGTTGACATGGTTATTAATTTAACCAAAGATTAAATTAATCCCAAAGTATACAAGCACGAAGGGTAGTGTGGTA
Source organism: Pinus tabuliformis (assembly GCA_031772625.1). Taxonomy (NCBI): domain Eukaryota; kingdom Viridiplantae; phylum Streptophyta; class Pinopsida; order Pinales; family Pinaceae; genus Pinus; species Pinus tabuliformis. The sequence goes on from CM062813.1 coordinate 1,174,904,297, forward strand.
AGGTTTATGGAGGGTTTAGGCGAGGTTAAATAATTTAACCAAATGTTAAATTACTCCCAGGTGTGGTTTTGACATGGATGGGTTAATATGAGTCCCGAATGGGCTTAATATTTCCCAAAACTATGTGATATGGCTATAATGCCAAGGGGTAAGGGTATTTAGTATTTTTTGGGATTTTGATATAGTTTTTTGTATAATAGGGATAGGGAAATGATCAATGAGCTACATAAATATAGTTAGATGTTAATATGACTTTATGGAAATGAAACAACATGGATAAATGCTAAGTTTGTATAATGAAACTTAGACAAAGAGAAATAAGAAGGAGTATGGAATGGTGATTTTTACACAAGAAATGTGGCTTCTTTTCATTAAGTAACCTCAGAGTTTAGCTTAGTATTTCTCATAGAATGAAGTGGATCAGGACTATTGGGCAGATCCCAAGGTCCTTGGGGGAATGTTAGCAAATGATCTTTGGGGGATGAAGGGGAATTAGTCATGCTTCCATTGTTACACAACCTCAAACTGCCTACCCAGCCTAATACACCTAGCATTTTTTCTTCCTTCGGATTGGGTGCATTTGAACTAGTAAACCCGGATTGTCCTCTTTTCTTTTGACTGCCCTTCTATCTAAATCTACCCTTATTTCTTCCAAGGACCCAGATTAAGTAGTTGGGCTCCTTCTTTTCTGTACCTAGCTACTCATCTGCCAAGCTTGAACTGTTTGGACAGATATTCATTCTCTATTCTAGAACAAGAAATTTAAACCATGGCATGGTCCAGATTGAACTGTTGGTCCATCCATCAGGTGTGATTAACAATAATATCTGCACAATGTGAATTTACAAACAAGCTAGCAGTGGCATTTTGGCTGGCCACTTTCCTAGTCTTTCTTTGGGGTTCATTTTCTTTACTTTTTTCTGACCAATTTTCTCTTTTTTCCCTTTAATTCTTCTTTTAGGGCATACCCTCTTTACATTTTTTAATTTTCTTCTTTTGTTATACCAAATATGGAACCTTTGCAGCATACAAAGATGAACATATTTGGCACTTCCATAGTCAATCATGAAAAATGAAACCTATTGGTATAGGAACCTAACAACTACTAAGATCTTCAATAAAGTACTAGTAGATGATGGATGAGACAATATGATTCCCATGTTTGAGATCAACTAAGGATTGTGATGGTGTCTCCCTAGTTGAGAGGGAGTAAGGATCCCATCCTTGGTTGAGAGGGAGTGATGTGGGACACCGTATTATCCATTTTTCATGCACTAAACTAGGACCAACAATCGTAAGTCTAAGTGAAGGCATTGGTAGGGAGAATGGAGGATTGGATAAGAATATGGGACCAATACTCCTTCAGAATTTGGAATCCAAGATAGGTAGTATTCTCGTGGACTAGTACTCTTTCAGGATATGACATGGTATCCAATATAAGAGTAGTCAAAGAGGACCAATATTCTTTTAGGGTTGGGAATCCAAGATAAGAATAGTCCTGGAAGGAAATACCTGGTGAACATTCAGGTGGGGTATGTTCCTTGAGAGGCAGTTGTGGTGGTGTTCATATGTATGCCTCCTAACATTATGCTCTAATCTAATGGAGAGTTCGAGCTTTTCAGTTAATGCCTTGCTATATTGTATAATTGATGATTTTGGTTATGATGTTGATGCTTAAAGATGGTTTATCAATCCAACTCTTCATAAGAGAATATTTCAATTTGAGAGTATCCTTGGACTGAATATGTAATTATGAATACGTCCCTAGTTAAGAGGGAGTGTTGGAAAATGTAACTAGGTTCGGTCTTCATAATTATCATTGTACTTATGTCATTATATATTTCATGTAAAAAACAAAAGAAGAAGAATAAATATTATTTTTCAAGCATGTGCTTCATGCTCAAGAAAAATTGTTATTTAGGTCAAGCATGCTATTTATGCTTTTAGGGTATATTGAGTAAAAACAATGTTTGTCATGAGTGAATTTATTGTATTAGAGTCAAGTCCCATTTGGAATTTTGAAAAAGAGATGGAAAACGAATTTTTATTTGAGTCAAAATTGTCCATTTTTCCCCCAAAAGACCAAGTCGGTCCTGCCTGGACAAGTCAACCCTGGAAGGGACCCATTCAACCTCCTGGATGTATATAAATAGAGTAAAGTTTGACCTCTTTTAGGGACAAGAAAACAAGTTCGATTCTTATGCCAAGAAGAGAGAGAAATACCAGAAAAGAAGTCTAGAAAGAAGTGTGAAGGTCTTAAGAAGTCAAAAGAGAGACAACAAAGGTATGAAGATTGTTTTTTCCCTAATTCTCCCACACGTGCGAGTTCTAGTAGCTGCTGCAGGGGCTGGAATATTTTTAAAGTGCTGTAAGTCGAAATTTTGTTGCAAGGGGCCAAAAATTAGAGGCTTGACCAGATTTGGAAGGCTTTGATTTGAGTTGACTTTGACTTGTTGAAAGAGCTTGAAAGGAGGGCTGACTTGGGTCTCATGGGAGATCTTAGTCTTGGTGTTTGGGTCTTGGATTTCTCACTTTGATATGATTCTATAAGAAGATAAGAGTTGATTGGGTTTCTCCCATGGCTTGGAGCTTATATCTTTTGCTCATTGTCTTTTTGTGATCTTCATGGTTTATGTTTTGGTAATTGTTTGATGAATAAGAAAAAAACATAATAATAAGAAGCTAACGTACTTTCACAAGTAAGTATCAAGTAAGAGAAATCAACCCTAATTGGCTGCATAATGATTTCTCAACACAAAGATTGTAACCATTGGACTCCTAATACAACATCAACACCACCCATTGGAATGAAAAACATTGGAATATTCAATACATATTCCCTAATGGTTAGATTGATATTATGGCACTTCCCTAACCAATTTATAGCGCCTCCATCTACAACCATCACTTGACACTCTAGTGTTGGATATAGAAATCAATTTGAATCCTTGGTTATCTTACAATGAACAAAATTATGGGAATTATCCAAATAAATCAACACTATTACCTCGCTTCTTGATATATCCTTCTATCTTGAGAGTTTGAGAAGTGATAATTTTAGACAATGCATGACAAGATATGGTCAAATTTATTTCCTTTTTTTCAACCCGCGGGGTTGGTTCCTGGTGTATATCTTCTTCTTTTTATGTGTTTTTCTCCTTTTATTCCTCCTCTTCATAATCTATGTAAAATAATTTCTTCTCAACACACTTATTATCTTTAGTGTGTTTTCTATCACAACTATAAGAAAACCCTTTTCCTCTTTTTTCCTCCAAGTGTTATGCTGTCAACCTTGCAGGTTGTGGGAGGCTAGGAGCGACAACACTTCCATCTTTATAGTTGTGAGTGGTAGACATCCTTGTTGCCATAATTTTGCTTCCAAAATTTCTTGCCACCCTAAACACATTCTCAAATAACTTAGGTTCCCAAAGGTGAACCTCATGTTGGATGTTATCTCTTAACATTAGTCAGATGCTCCTTTGGAATATCAGTTGCTTTAGTATTCAATATTTGGAAGTTCTCAATGTGCTCCACAACTGAACCCTTTTGTTTGAGATTTATCAATTGACTAAACAAGGTATTGATCTTTGTATCCTCATAATGTGCTATCAATTCCTCTATAAAAATTGTCCAAGTGACAAGTGATTTACAAGAACAAATCCATCGATACCATACAAACTGATTGGGTTCTAAATATAAATATGCAATGCATACCTTTTGTGTGTGTTTCACATCATGTAGATCAAAGAACTGCTCCATCTGTAGTATCCATGTTACCAGATCCTTGAAATCAAACTTCCTCATATCGATCTTTGGAATGTGGCTGGTGTTCAATTCAAAGTTGGCATCTCTAGAATCATGATTCACATTCCTTTTATTCTCATCATCGGTTTCATGGAATACTTTGTCACCACTATGAAGCATTTCTTGTAGCAATTTCGTCAAACGTTCCTTCAAACCTTCCATTTCCACTTTTTAACTATTCTTCAAATCTTCCGTGTCCCCTTTCATTTTTATTTTTAAACCATCCATATCAACATTAATCACTGCTCTTGTTCATTTTTTGTTGCTCTTTTTGAAAGCGAAAGTTGTTACACTTGGTCCTGCAATTTTGATATATCATGTTGCATTTCTTCCTCTTCTTCATATGTCATAGTAAAGATTTTTGGGGTCTTAATGGGTGTACCATTTTTTTTGAGTCATTTTGGAACTAAATAATGATATTTATTCTTCCTTATTCCTTTTGAATCACTTAAAACTATTTTTTCAAACATAAATCATGCAATTTAAAAATACACATTTTTTTTTGTTTTTAAGAGCTTGATTTTGATTTTTTTGATCTGACTGACATTGAAACTATTGTATCTTTATGATTTCAGCCTCCCAAGATATGAAATTTCATTCTAAGGTAGCTCTATGTGTCTTCTTTCCAAACCCACAAGTTAGAATGAGATTGGATTCTTCATGATAAAGTTATGCCAAATCGCCCACAATGTCTTGATTATGGACTAGTTCAATATAACAAAGTTTTGCGGGAAACTACGTGTCATTGTTTTAACCTCAAATCTTAAAACTCGTACCAAAAAAACTATAGCTATGAAATTTCAGACACTTTTTGTGGAATTCAAATCTTATGCTCAAAGAAAAAGTTATGATGATTTTCCTCGGAACGTTTGTTTGATATTGAATTTTGGAGCATACAGAAACCTTAACTTACTTGGATCATATATCCGAAAATATAGTGAACCAAGGTATGAAATTTTAATTAATTGTTCATCAAGATTTCACCTCCAGATGGTAATAATTTCAGAGTTTGAAGCTTCACAAAAAAAATTATAGCAAAAATTTCACAATGACCTGTTTAAAGAAGCAAAACCCTGGGATCAAGAGCTTTGATACCAAATGTTATGTTGGTATCTGGATCAAAATAACATAGGAACATATGAAAATATAGATCAATGACTTGATAATAAGCCACGTCAAAGGGGAAAACTCCTTTTACATCACATAAATGAATAAATCTTGGATGATTTAAATGACAAGACCTCCTTGGTATATATAGGTGTTGGCTTGTGGGGGCCTAACCCAGATTCATTGTTAGTTAGCCAAAAAAATCCCTACACTATTGGACCTTTCGGCATCAGCCCGCAGAGTACGGACTGAAGTCTCACCCGAAGCAGTATGGGGGGGTGCTAGAACCAAGTTTCCGCACCCTCGATATGGATGTGATGTCGTTTTATTCCAGCTATACCTGCCTTCGCGTAGGTTGCTTAACCCTCTATTCCACCCTATAGTACCTTCACAAAAGGGTACAATCATCTGCTGCGCATCCCTAACCAGGGGTTGAAGTCCTTTCACACTGCTAAGGCAACGAACTGCGATATCTTCCTAACTAGGCTAAGTGTTTTATTATCAGATCTTAGTTAGCTTCGCGTAGACAGATGCTCCTACTTGCGGTCACTTATCTAACACAATTACATATATTCGCACATAATATAAGCATAATAAGTGAACTTTATACCCAATATAATAGATGCATAAACAAGAAATAAAGGCGCATAAATTGTAGAACACTTCTCTTTATTGATAATTCCGAACGATTACAGACTCGACCCGCCTTGCGCACTCAGCTGCAGGGGTCCGTGCACTCAACTGTGGACTTCTAGGCCTTTGCGCACTCAGCTGCAGAGCCTCTACCTACGCTACGACCCAAAAATTAGACTTCTACTCAGATCTATCTCTCATACATCTTATCTTATTCCATAATTCAATTAATTGATGCCCTAACTACTTAGAGCTTAGCTCTATTTATACAATCCCATGGTTCGTGGACCATAGGTAGATCTTTTAAAACTGACATTACATTTTGAAAATAAGGGTGGACAACCCTATGAATCTTTAACATCTACACGCTCCGCAATCACAAAATGCGGAGTCTTTACATTTGGATTACAAAATTGGACCAAAATCTGGGCTTTAAGCCCCAAAACTACCCTTGGGGGATCCCGTGCCCAACAGGCCCCTAACACAAACATCGTGACTCACCCTCGAGTCACTTTGCAGGTGCGGAGATCTTAGTGCGAAGACCTCCCAACTTTGTTTGGATCACCGCAACGTCGACAACACACTGAGTAGCCACCTGCTAGACTTCTTCCACTCGCTGTTCGGTGACTGCTGCTCAGAATCTTCTGCTGAGCTATTTGTAGTTTTGCAAGCTTCCCTTCAATGGAGGCTGTGATCGCGTAAGCCTCATCTATCCATGGTTGTAGGCATGCTTTTAAGACTACTTCCTTATGCGAGTGACATCCACCCGTTCCTTGAACGCCTTTGCCTCCTGCATCCGTGCGAGCCTTTAGGTAAGGTCAACTGTCTGCGTGGTCCCTTTTACCTCATCATACCGCTGCTGTAGCTCATGCGCCTATGATTCCAAGCGCTCTACATTTAGGTCCTCTTGTAGGGTGGTTAGGACCTTGAATGACTGTTCAAACAGCAACATGCAGTCTGCCACTGCACTCTCAACCGCCGCTGTTGCTGTTGTAACAGTGGTGGTACCTTGTTCCTTGATTTCGGGGGAGTTGAAGGCTAGGCCTTCAACTGCAGTTCTACGATTTTCAGGTTCATCTCTAGCTAAACCCTGGCCATCTCCGCTCGAGTGTCGCACACCCCTGTTGATAACTTGCGGACGCACCCCTCCACTGGTTCTTCTGCTTGAATTTCCTACTCTGGGACCATACGGCAGGCTTCCTCTAGTACCTGCATAATCTGCTTGTTCTGCTCCACTGCCTCATTGCATTGTAGGTCAAACTGTTCAATGTTGATGCATTTTTTTCTCATCACCTGTAGAGCGTGACTCTCCCGGGTCATGAGTTCCATGGTGACTCCATTCTGTAAGAGGTAGAGCATCTCCCGAGGGAGCGCAACCATGTTCAATCCTACCCCTTTCAAATTTCTAACCATGGGCCTGTCGACCTCCTTCTCTGTAGTAAGTGCCCCATCTGGTAGCACTATCATGTTGGTCACCCTTATGCACAACATCTCCTCAGTAGCTAAAGTGCCGATCGCGAGGCTGGTGGACACTGTGCCAGCTTGTGGAGTGCGTAATTGCAACTCCTGCAACTCTGTCTAGAGAGCCCCCAATACCAACTGCTGCTTTTCTTCAAACTGTTGGAGGGCCTATGCAATGACATTCCTCGTCGTTTCTCTGATATCGTGAAAATCCCCCTTAGTTAGGGTGATTGGGTCGAAGGATGTATTTTATGCCTTTGTTTTCTTTCGTGGCACTGCCTACTCTTGCGGTAGCGAATGCTTGAGTTGGGTGGCTGTCGTTTGTGGGTCCGTGCCACCATGTTCTGTCTCTATTTTTGCCTCAGTGCTGGGTGAAAGTGACTTTTGTTCTTCGCGTTCTTCTCCTCCTGTTTTCTGCTGCTCTGCCAATTTCATGGCGTCGCGCACTTCCTGGGCCTTAGACACTACTTCCTCCTTTCTGCGCTTCTTCGCCAGATGTGCCATTCAGAGCTTTGCCTCTTCCTTCTTGCATTGTGCGAAAGACTTATATGTTTCCACTGTAGAGTTTGCTGGAGCGTGCCACTTCGGCGTCCAAGACACGAGGATTGCAAAGATCACATCATCTGTGATCCGAATTGAATCCTCAAACAATTCCATGATTGTTAAGAATGGATGAAAGACTTCAAGAAATATTATAGCTATAAGAAATAACCCTTGAATAATGGTAATTTGTAGCCAGCACGGAGAAACGAGGACCTTCGGTCAAAGTGCGTTAACCGTTGGCCCATGGAGACTGTGCATGGCACAGAAATGGCAGTTGGGAAGCTCAAACCAAGAAACGGAGGCTGTTTCTGATACGCGATTAGCGCAAATCGCGTATCGTTGGGAAAAACCCCTCGAGAAGGAAAAGCCCCGAGCGCTCGGTCACAAGGGAAACCAGAAAACCGTGGGAAACTGCTAAAACCGACAGGTGGGTCCTGCGCTCAAAACCAACGGAATATCGGAGGCATTTCGGGCGGTAAGTGGGTTTGGCTGAAGACCTAGCGATTCCATACACTGAGTGACGTGTGTCCAGCGAGGAGAGAGAAAAACCGCTTACATCGTGGACTAACGGTCGAGCAACTCAACCGCGCGATATAAGCGAAGACCGTAGGATCTGGGGGCTCTAGATCAAATGGCGAGGGTTCAACCCGATGGATGACTGGACCCAAGGGAGAAATAAGCTATGACACATAAAGATTTGAAGTCTGATTTGACCAATGAGTCGACAGAAGGATCCGTTTCGCAGGCATCTGGGAAATAACGGAAAAAATGACCGTTCAGGAAGAACTGACACTCAGTTCGCAAGAAGACAGGTGGCCACCTCTCTGCGAAGCGTTACGCAGCAACGATGATGCAGGGTAGAGGAGTCCCAACGGATAGAGGTAGGCGATTCAGAGAGCCGGGAAGATGGAGCGAATAGTCGAAGAAACAAACTGGCTTTAAAGCCACGAGCTGACAGAGACAAGACAAAGAGACAGTGAGGCAGAGAAGCAGTGAAGAAGCCGAAGGCTGAGAGACACAAAAAGAAAGGCAAAATTGCAGAGAACAGAGAAGCTGAGCTGACCATCAGAGTAAGGGTTGCATCGAGAAAACAGAGACCAATTGAGGTCAAAATTCAGTAAGGGGAGTCTGTGAACTCTAAGGACTTGGGAATTCCAAGTGCCATCCTACTGATCATCCTCTATAAAATGAGACTCAGATTGAGCTCCTTATTGTAAGACTCTGCTTTAAAAACATAATAAAAAGGCCACCACTGAAAGCTGGACCAGGAGACGTAGCCCAGGAGGATTGGGTGAACTCCTTATTAAATTTTGTTGTGTTTCTGTTTTGCTTACTATGATCTCTTACTGTTTCAAGTGTCTGTTTATTTTGCAATCTTATCGATCCGTTGCCTAAGATAATATAGACACACACACCAGCACATGAGTCTGTAATACCTTCATTAATTTCCTGAGGTCACCTAGGGGTGATTTCAGATCAAGTGGTATCAAGCTATAGGTTGTTAAGGTTAGAAAAGCTTATGCTAGATTTAGCTGTTGAATGCTAACTAGATCAAAGCTCAAATTAGGAGAAGGAGAGTTGGTCGAAACTAATCCTGAATTTGGAAGAGTCTATCCTCAGAAGACAATGTAGGAGGAAGGTTATGTGGGGCAAGACCCTCAATTTATAGATAGTTTCCTGGCCATAAGGTCCATGGTAGAGGAAATGTATAAGGACTTTAGAAAACATAAAGATGAAGATTAATCAGGCTCCAAACAAGATAAAGGAGAATAAGAGTCTCTCCTCCATGACCACTCAAAAGGCAAAGGGAAAGAAGAAAACTTTCTCACACCTCCTAATAGCCATGAACATAAAAAGAAGACATCTTTGATTAAACTAGATGTTAAATTTGATTTACCAATATATGATGGAGAGTTGAATGTAGAAAAGATGGACAACTGGATCAGACAAATTGATGTTTATTGCAGAGTGCAGAGTATCGATTCAGACAAGAGAAAGATTCAGTTGGCTGGCCTACGCCTTAGAGGCACTGCCTTGGTTTGGTGGGAAGGTAGGACCCGAGCTGACATGAAGAGACATGGTAAGACTCTTTCTGTCTAGAGTGAATTTGTTTCTGCAATCAAAAAGCAGTTCTATCCACTAGCCTACATGCAGCAAGCCACGATGAGCTGGAAAACTCTTCGACAATTGAAAGGGCAAAGTGTACAAGGTTACACCTAAGAATTTAGGAAGAGAGCTTTGATTCTAGGAATCTCATTAGACTCACCTGAGACTTTGTTGAAGTACATCGGTGGTATACACAGCTACATGAGGCACACTATCCTCATGTTTAATCCCACTATTATGGATGAGGTATTTGTTCAAGCTACGCATATAGAAGTTAGAGGAAAGAATGGGAACCCAGAGGTTGGGGGATCATCCCAACCCACTGCAAGCAAGAATAAGGAGAAAAGAAAACAGAAATGGAAAGCAAGGAAGGCCAACACTGCACAGAAAAGCAAGTCTTCATGCACTCATTGTAAGAAGGATGGGCATGATGATGAGCACTGTTGGATTTTGCATTCAGAGCTGAGACATAAGAAGTTCGAGGGCAAGAAGAAGAAGACTGTTGTAGCTATTCAGAAAGATTTGGGGTCAGACTCAGGAGATGAAACAACCATTGCAGCCACAGGTATAAAAGGTTGTCCACTTTAGAGAATGTAGAAATCAAGAAGCAAGTGCAGGAGTTGCTCGAGAAGGGGTTCATCAGACCTAGCACATCACCATGTGGATCTCCAATCGTTTTGGTGAGAAAGAAATATGGCTCGTGGAGAATGTGCATTGATTACTGAGCACTGAATAAGATAACAATAAAAAATCTTTATCCCCTTCCTCGCATAGATGATCTATTAGATCAATTGAAAGAAGCTGTTTATTTTTCCAAGTTAGACTTGCATAGTGGATATCATCAGGTCAGAGTTGCAGAACAAGATGCATGGAAGACTGCTTTCAAAACAAAGCAGGGATTGTATGAGTGGCTGGTTATGCCTTTTGGCTTAACTAATGCTCCTGCTACTTTTACGAGAATAATGAATGATGTACTCAAACCTTTTCTTGATGATTTTGTTATTGTATATCTGGATGACATTCTGATATTTAGCAAAACATGGGAAGAACATTTAAAGCATGTTAAGCAGAGACTAGATGTTTTAAAAAGAGAAAAACTTTATGTTAAACTCTCAAAATGTGAATTTGGAAAAACATCTTTGAATTATTTGGGACATATAGTAGGGGGTGGGGAATTGAAGATAGATTCCTCTAAGGTGGCAGTCATTGTAAACTGGCCTAAACCCAAATCTGCTACAGAAGTTAGGAGCTTCTTAGGAGCAACACAATATTGGAGAAAGTTCATTTCTAACTTTTCCTTAATTGTAGCGCTCTTACATGCTTTAACATGATTGAACAAGGTGTTTCAGTGGGGAGGCAAACAGCAGAAATCCTTCGACACCTTGAAAGAAAAGATTAATACAACACCAGCACTAGCACTACCAGATCTTCAAAGACCGTTTGAGATCCAAACGGATGCCAGTGACTATGCCATGGGAGCAGTGTTGATACATCACGGTAAACCCATATGTTATCATTCTGAGACATTTAATTATGCAATAGTTAACTATCCCACATATGATAAAGAATTGTATGCATTAGTACAGAGTGTGAAAAAGTGGAAACATTACTTAATGGGAAAAGAAACAGTTATACATACTGATCATCAACCAATTCAATATCTACACTCCCAAACTAAGTTGCAACAATCAAGACACTATAGATGGATGGGTGTTCTACAATAGTTTCATTTAGTCATCAGATATAAAAAGGGCATACACAATAAAATTGCAAATATGTTATCTAGACCCATTATAAATGCATATACTATACTTAAGCATAATTCTGTGTTACATGAGAGCTACATTGAACAATATGCTCAAGATATAGACTTTAAAGATGTATATGCAACTTTAAGTCAAGGCAAACGAGTGGAAGAATTGGATTATCATATTAAGGACCGACTCCTATATCATTGTGGGAAGTTATGCATTCCACAAACTGAAAAAGTGAAGATAATTCGAGAAGCACACACTTCTCTAATATTAGGTCACTTTGGAGTAAGTAAAACAGTTGCACAGCTGCAAAGATTTTGTTATTGGCCAAAAATGAACGAGACAGTTTCTAGATATGTAAGAGGGTGTACTATGTGTGCTAAAAGCAAGCCTAGCAATAGAAAACTAGGCTTGTACACTCCATTACCGGTTCCTTCTCATCCTTGGGAAAGTATTTCCATGGACTTTGTTGGAGGACTGCCTAAATCTAGGAAAGTTCATGATTATCTGTATGTTGTTGTGGATAGGTTCAACAAAATGTGTATTTTTATACCTTGTAATAAATAAATTACAGCTAAACAAACTGCAAAACTGTTCTTTCAACATGTATGGGGTCATTTTGGATTACCCACTTCCATTATATCTGATCGAGACACCCAATTTGTGGGAAAGTTTTGGTCAAGTCTGTGGGAACTGATGGACACCAAACTGAAGAAAAGCACAACTTTCCATTCACAAACCGATGGCCAGATAGAAGTAGTCAATAGGACAGTGATCCAATTACTCAGGGGATATTTCAGCAAGCATCCTAAGCTTTTGGATGAACATTTGTGTTATGTGCAACATGCTTACAACCGAGCCAAACATTCTTCCACACAAAGATCTCCTTTTGAGACCTGTTTTGGTTTCACACCAAGGTCTCCCTTGGATTTTGTCTTTGGTAACGACACAACAGTTGAGGGACACAATGATGTGGACAAGGCAACTAGGTTCATTGAAAAAATCCAAGAGATCCATCAGGCAGTACAGGAACAACTGGAAAAGAGCCAGGCCAAATACAAGGCAAGGCATGACAAGCATCCGATGGAGCATAGTTTCCAAGTTGGTGATCAAGTATGGCTGTATATTAGCAAGGATAGGATGCAAGGTGAAGGTAAAAAGCTGAAACCAATAAGGTATGGACCTTTCACGATCCTTGACAAAATTGGTGAGAATGCTTTTCGCCTTGATTTGCCAGCTTATATGCACATCTACTCATTCGTCAATGCAGACAGCTTGAGACTATTTGAACCTTCGTTAATTGAAGATCCTGAAGAACAGAGTCAATTGCCTTCTAGCGATGACCTACTACTTGAATATCTTAATGAATTGTAGGAAGACATAGTTCTGGACAGGAAGATGAGAACGATGCGTAGAGGAGATGTTGAGTACCTCAGAATTGGGCTCAGGGGTTCAAAGCCAAGCACTACAAAATGGATAGAGATTAGACAGGTGAGAAAGTTGTATCCTCACTTAGCCGATGCTTGAAAACCAACTTTTGGTGGTCCAAAAGCTTTTTAAGTGGGAGGGCCGTGATCCGAATTGGATCCTCAAACAATTCCATGATTGTTAAGAATGGATAAAAAACTTCAAGAAATCTTATAGCTATCAAAAATAACCTCTGAATAATGGTAATTTGCAGCCAGCACAGAGCAACGAGGAACTTCGGTCAAAGCGTGCTGACCGTTGGCCCATGGAGACTGTGCATGGCACAAAAATGACAGTTGGGAAGCTTAAACCCAGAAATGGAGGCTATTTCTGATACAAGATTAGCACTAATCGTGTATCGCTGGGCAAAACCCCTCGAGAAGGAAAAGCCTCGAGCGCTCGGTCACAAGGGAAACCATAAAACCGTGTGAAAGCGTTAAAACAGACAAGCGGGCCCCGCGCTCAAAACCAGCGGAATATCAGAGGAATTTCGGGCAGTAAGTGGGTTTGGCCGAAGACCCAGCGATTCCATACACCGAGTGATGTGTGTCCGGCGGGGAGGGAGAAAAACCGCTTACATCGCGGACTAACGGTCGAGCAACTCAACTGTGCAATATAAGCGAAGACCGTAGGATCTAGGGGCTCCAGATCAAACGGTGGGGGTTCAACCCTATGGATGACTGGACCTGAGGGAGAAATAAGGTACGATGCATAAAGATTTGAAGTCTGATTTGACCAATGAGTCGACAGAAGGATCTGCTTTAGAGGCATCTAGGAAATAATGGAAAAAATGACCGTTCAGGAAGAACTGACACTCAGTTCGCAAGAAGACAGGTGGCCACCTCTCTGCAAAGCATTACACAGCAATGATGATGCAGGGCAAAGGAGTCCCAATGGACAGAGGCAGGCGATTCAGAGAACTGGGAAGACGGAGCGAACAATCGAAGAAACAAACTGGCTTTAAAGCCACGAGCTGATAGAGACAAGACAGAGAGACAATGAGGCAGAGAAGCAGTGAAGAAACCGAATGCCAAGAGACATAGAAAGAAAGGAAAAATTGCAGAGAATAGAGAAGCCAAGCTGACCATCAGAGTAAGGGCAACATCGAGCAGACAGAGACCAATTGAGGTCGAAATTCAGTAAGGGGAGTCTGTGAACTCTAAGGACTTGGGAATTCCAAGTGCCATCCTACTGATCATCCTCTGTCAAGTGAGACTCAGATTGAGCTCCTTATTGTAAGACTCTACTTTAAAAACATAATAAAAAGGCCACAATTAAAAGCTGGACCAAGAGACGTAGCCCAGGAGGATTGGGTGAAATCCTTATTAAATTTTGTTGTGTTTCTGTTTTTCTTACTGTTTCAAGTGTCTGTTTATTTTGCAATCTTATCGATCCGTTGCCTAAGATAACATAGACACACACACTAGCACATGAGTTTGTAATACCTTCATTAATTTCCTGAGGTCACCTAGGACTGATTTCAGATCAATTTGTTGCCAGATATGGGAGGTTATACCATGTCTTTGTAGGGTCCTTCCGCGCCCTGATAAAAACATGGTGGAAATCCACTTTGAACTCTGCAAAGCTCTTCAAACTAGCATATACTGTGGGCGACAACCATGGCTTGCGATTAATCCCCATCCTGATGCTCATCTCCATTAAGACCCAAAATATCTTGCTTTCTTTTGTCAGCTCCGCATCCTTGGTTGCCCACAACGAAGCGTACTTCGCTGCTTCTGGAAGGTCTGGTGCAATCGAAGGGAATTGGCTGTCTTCGAGTAGCTCCCATGCCACCAGTACGATCGAAAATAGGAGCCATGCATAGTGAAACATTTTTCCCTGCTCCTGTGCCTCGCCACAGTTCGTAAGGAACTCGCCGCATAAATAGTTCACCCAGTTGAACTGGACTCCTTCCACACATTGGGCCGCTAGTACAATCATAGGCGCAGGCACCTCATCCGCGCGACACTTGCGCATCACTTTTTTTTCTAGTATTTGTGTCGCGACCTTAATTGCGGGGTTGTTAATGTTGAAGATGGCATATCCTTGCTTCTTTTTCTCCAACTTGAACTTCTTCTTCATCGATTCCATGAGGGCCAACTCGCCGCCTTTTCCTTCTGAAATATTGGCTGGATCCTCCCCTGAGTAAGGTAGCCACGTGATTCGATGAATCAAGTGGTCTGTGATGGGAATGGGCTCCTCTAGCCACAAACACCCATCATGCACTAAGCAGAGCAGCTGCTTGATGACGAAGACGACACTGGGGTGCAGTGGTAATGTAGCACCTAGAGCAGGTTTAGAAACCCGACCTTCTCTACACCCTTGAGCCATTTGCACGGCTCCAATTCAATCATTCTGGCCGTCATGTCAATCCATCGGTGCATTAGTTGCTTAGTAACTAAATGTGGGAATTTCTTATGATTTTCGAGGTCCCAATCTTCAAACTTCAGTACAGGAACTCGCCCTAAGTACGGTCCCTCAAAAACAATATCATAATGGAGAAACAGAGTTTCCAGAGAGCTCTTGCTCTCATCTATGTTCTTCGGCACTTTGGTTTTTCCCTTGCGCAAAGGAACTGTGTGGTCTAAAATGCGGATGCAAATTAGAGTTTAATTTAATGTCAACCCTGGAAGGTAAACTTAGAAGTGCTTATTTAAAATATATAGATCTAGAAAGATTCCTAATTTGTCCAAGATCTTAAAGTCCCCTTACAGGAACATATTCATTAAGATCTCTTTCAATAACTAATCAAGCCTAGATCTAACGATTGTTTGAGATCTATGATTCTCTTACAAGAACATATGCTACAAGATCTCTTCCAAAATTAGATCATCTAATAAGAAATTAAAAGCTGAAATGAAATAAACCTAGATCTAATAATTGTATGAAATCTTACGGTTCTCTTACAAGAACACCTTCAAATAAGATTCTTCCAATATTAGAACATTTAACAAAACTTGAAAGCTGAAATCAAACAAAAACATAAAATAAATTATAAACAAATAAGCATGCAAGTGAGGCCATGGGGGCCCTCCATAACTCCACAAGCACACCACTTCAATGGAGACTCAGATGTAGAAGCAAAATTGGAGTATGATCCTTTATTTCAAAGTTCTAAGATTACAAAAACTTCCATATTACAAATGGAGGAGATTGTACTCCTATTTATACAATGGGATGAGTAACAAACTCATAATGATCATCCACTAATCTACTTTCCCATTATTACAAAATATGATCCCACAAATCTCTCAAGCATTTTTAACTACTTTCCCATTATTACAAAATATGATCCCTTTGAATCCTCCATAAATCTCTCACATATCTTGGATAAGATATGCCAACCAAATCCTCCATGATCTTCTCCTTAGGAATTGGATAAGATATGCCAACCAAATCCTCCATGATTTTCTCCTTAGGAATAGGATAAGATATGCCAACCAAATTCTCCATGATTTTCTCCTTAGGAATAGGCTTGCATAATTATCTCCTTAATATAGTGGAGGAGATATGGATAAGTCTCTTGGAATTAATTCTTCACATATTTCCTACACATCACAAAACTCAAATATTCTTGAGATATATAAAAATATGTATATTTTCTAATATTTAATCATAAATTCACTTGTAATACAAAAATGAATAAAATGGAAAATAAGAAGGTGAAAACCAAATGTATTTATGAAAATGATATGATAAAAGGTTAATGGGATGATGAAATGTAAGGAATAGTGAAGAAAAAGGTGGACGAAAATATGACATTTCTGAGTCCCAACAGGAACATATTCTGGAAGCCTGGTAATAGGGTCTACACCCTGGGTTTCAACTTCCATTTCTTTGTCATCCTCCTCCACCGGGATTTCTTTAGATTCCTCCTTGTCGGCCTCCAGATTAATGGCCTTCCCTTTTTCCTGCAAGGTGAGCTTGCTCCTTTGTGGGTTTCATGGTGAAACATGCACTGGGATCATAGCCTACTTATCCTTTTTAGGTCTTGGTATTCTGGGTGATTTAAGGACCTCAACTATTATTCCGACACTCTCTGAGGCTTCTACTACCGTAATTTCTTGCGTGTATTCTTCGGCTGTCACTACTCCTGTGTCCATGGCTTCTGCGGGTGCTGACATAATGCTATTCCACAATTCTTGCAATGTCTCTGGTAGTTGCTCAAATAAAAAATTCACTTTCAGAGCCTCTAATAGGTCTCGGTTCATGTATACTTGAGCGCGCAACAACTCAGTTCTCAAAATGCCAAGTGTTTTTCGCTGGACAACCACTTGTAATTTATAGGGTCTTTTGAATTCAAATTCGACTGTTCCCCCCACATTCGGTCCATTGATTATAGATTGGCAGCAACTTTTTAAGAATCTAACCTAAATATCGCCTTAAATGCCTGCCGCCCACTCCATTTGGCCTCAAACCGACCATTAAATCGTGAATAGTGACTTTAACTGTCACTTTTTGGTGGACCTGCACGTGAGTGCATTTGTCTTTGCGTTGTCGTGGACCTTGTGACACTTCGCTGCATTGCGCAGTCTTGAAATCGCGTAGCTCTCTAAATCGAGCAATGTAGTTTATAGTCCCGTGCCTCCTTTCAGCTGCCTGGAGTGCTAATACTATACTGCTATTGGCTAGTCAGATGACCAGGCCACCTGTGTATGGCTTCAAACGACTGCCATTCACTTTTCCTGGGAAGGGATCTCCATTCAACTTAACCAACTGGACCACACCACCATCAGTAATCTCCTTAATAACATAGGGCCCCAGCCAATGTATTCTGAATTTCCTTGGAAATTTATCTAAATTACTGTCATATAATAGCACCAAGTCATTCACCTTAAAGGTGCGCAACTTAATATGTCGGTTGTGCCATGCCTTTCACGCTGCTTTTGGACCTGCTGGTGGAATCCAACAAAAAATCTCTCTTCTTCGAGCTCATCCAACTGCGCGAGCCTTTCTTCTAGGGCTCCACGATCCATCATAACTGTGAGCACTGCTATGCATAGACAAGGCATAATGTATTCCATAAGCATCATCGCTTAAACCTCGTATACCCTCCTAAAGGGTGTCTATCTTGTTAACTTCTTACACGTCGTCCGATAAGCCCATAATACTGTAGGTATGCGTAGGTCCCAATCACTTTGCTGAGCATTGCATACCTTGGTCAACGTGTTTTCAAGCACTTTGTTGAACGCCTCCACTGTCCCGTCAGCCTGTGGGTGATAAGATGTGCTCTTTTGATGACACACCTGTAATTCTTCCGTTAGTGCGCTGAACATTTCATTCAGAAAGTGCATACCCCAATCACTCATAAAAATCTTTGGGCATCCAAATCACGTCAGTACATGTTCAAATAGAAACTTCGTGGAAGTCACGTCCATGCAATCCTTCACCAGCTACGCTTCTTCCCAACGAGTCAAAAACTTCGTTGTAGTGATAATGTACCTCATGCCTATCTTCCCTTGTGGATGAATAGGCCATACAAAATCTATTGCCCACTTCTCGAAAGGTTGCAATGTCATTTGCGGATTCAAAGGAATTTCATCCCTCCGTGATGGCCTGCCTGTTCTTTGACATACGTTGCACACCTTGTAATATGCTTTTGAATCCTAATGAAGGGTTGGCCACCACAACCCTGTGCGTAGAATCTTCTGCGTAGTTGCTCTTCCTGCATAATATCCTCCCGCAGCGCCCCCATGAGTGTCCACGAGGATGCTGCTTCGTTCAAATTCAGGTACATACCTTCGCAGTATTTCATCATTCCCCATTTTGTATAGATGCCCAGCAATGATAGAGAAGTCTGCCGCGCATACCACTAATTCCTTTTTTTGCTAGACAGAGTATCCTTTCGACGCAATTCTAGTTGTTAGGAAGTGTATTATATCCTCGAAATGTCCATCCGCGACGCATACAATAAAGAGATGTGCTTGAGGTAATCCTTCCTCGAAACTAGTAGGTTCCTCCCCTGTCTCGATGCGCAACAGGTGGTCAGGTCCCACGTCAACATGTACATGAAATTATTTCTTCCAGTCTGGGAAGACTAGAATCGGCATGGTAACCATCATTTCTTTCAATATATCCAAGCTTTTCTTACATTCATCATTCCAACAGAAAGAGACATCCTTCTTCAACAATTTTTCCATCGGCGCGGTGATTTGGGTATAGCCTTTGATAAAATTTCTGTAATATCCCGTATGTCCCAAGGTAGCGCACAACTTTTTCACACTTCTGGCTCTTCCAAGTTCAGAATCATCGCGATCTTCGCGGGGTCTACCATCAGCCCTTGTTTGCAAACCACATGCCCCAATAGGTTCCCAAAAGGAATGCAAAACAAACACTTCTTGAGGTTGAGCGCGATATGGTATCTTCTACAGGTATCCAACATCAAGTGCAAGCTCGATACATGGCACTTAACTAGCCAAAATACAGTCCAGTCATCAAAGTATACCTCCAGGAACTTATGAATAAATTCCTTGAATGCTGCAACAACCAAGCACGAAAAGATAACAAGCGCATTCTTCAACCCAAATGGCATTAAAATATATTGAAAGCAACCCCACTCAGTCGCGAAGGTTGTCTTGCTCCTATCCTCCGGCATGATTTTGATTTGGTGGTACCCCGAGAACCCATCAGTGAAGGAGTATGCTTCCTGGCCACCTACATTGTCCAACACTTCATCCGTGAACGGATTTGGGAAAGGATCATGCACATAGGCGCCATTCACCTTTCTAATATCTATGCATATCCTTATCTCATCCTTCTGCTTCTTCTCTTACACCACCATTGGGCTTACCCAATCAGACTCTTCCACAGGCTCAATGATGCCTACTACTAGCATTTTTTCTAGCTCTAAGTAGACCTTCTCCTCGTATTTCGAATTTAGGCATTAAGGCCTCTGCTTAACTGACTTTGCGTCGGGATTTAGCATGATCTTCATCACTCCCAGGTCTCTGATTATTCCTTTCAAATCCCTAAACTTGGTAGGGAATAATTCCTGATATTCACGGAGTAATTCAACAACCTTATCCACCGTCATGTCGTCCCAATAGTCTCCAATCTTCGAGAACTTGGGTTCCGCCTTTGTACCAATGTTCACCTGTCTAGTTTTCACTAGCGTGGTTATATCAGGGTTCTCAATCTGTGGTCCCTGAACCTCGTGGTGGCCTTCTATCTCTGGATTGTTAATCTTCCATGGATCCTCGTCCTCTTCTTCAGTAGTTACTGTAAACAAAGTAAAATGCGTATGTAAAGCTTTGCAAGAAAAGTAAAAAAAAAGCCAGATAAAAAAGATCAGACTTAAGGTCTGGGACTCTAGTAGACCAAATAAGACAATAATAGCAAGCAAACCAAAGACTGAGCCCTGATTGACACTGAACAACCCAAACTAAGAATAACAAGGTTGTTATCCCTATTGGATTCGCCAATTTTGTTACGGGAATAAGTACCCTAGGGCCTTGGGTTAGAACCCCAACAGAGCAGAAGTAGACTACAACAAGAAACACTCATAAAACTCAGGAAAAATTCTTATATAAACAAACTACGTGAGAGTGACCGTACCGAGATTTCCCTCTTTCGAGTAGGCCCCACAGGGTTCAGACCCTCTACAACTCCCGATGTTCTTGAGACCTGAAAATCATTCAATTTAAACATACATAGCAGTATATAAGTAAAGAATCTTCACGAAATTGAACTTTATATCATATAAGCTAATGATTAGTTATACATCAAAACAACATTCATACATGAATTACAACACAATTTGATGCATAAACAAAGTTATTTTCGGAAACAAGACAACATTTCTTTTATTGCAGTAAGTTATAAATAACATGGAGAGAATTCACCCGAGTCTTCTTCTTCCAGCTCCAAGTGGAACCGTCCTCCGGATTCATCCTATCCCAGCCTTCAACAATATTCTTCCATAACCAACACCATGATATCTCAAGCAAGAGGGAGAATATCTATAATCAAGGAAACAAGGGTTTCCTGAAGCTTGGGGAAGTGCATGAGGCACAGGGATTCATCAGACTCAGTCAGGGATAATCTCAGTATAATAACTCTATCTCTTCTCCTCCTTAAGGCCTTCCCATAGAATTCTATTTATACTTCTCCCAATTAGTTTTTTAGTTGGGAAATAGTTGGGTCATGGGAAATAGGAGGTAATCAATAGGTAAAACCCGTGAACTCCGCCCATAATTAAGGAAATTTAATTTTTTAAAGTGTTTTAACACATATACGCGGGTTGGGTATTAACTAACCCACTTGTATACACTTTTATCTCAGGGCAAAGTAGCGTACAGGGAATACAACACTGTTTTTAATATATTTGGACCAAGTCTGGAAAGAGGGGTTACCCTAGGCCATAAACCAAGCATCAAAAATACCAAGGGTGATAAATGGTGCTATAACAACATTCCAGCATGCGACTTAGCTGAGTAGCCCATTCAGGCTGCGTCAGGTCTAAAGGATCCTGCAGTATCCTAAAGATGGCTGCTTTCACCTCTTGTAGCACTTCATCAATACTGTTAAACCCGTCCTCAAAACTAAATGTCATCATGAATCCTTCATGCAAGATATCCCATTCACCTGTCCCATGGTGAAGCTCTGTTTCTACATACCAATTCATTGGGATAACATCCAGGGTATGACAGAATAGGTGAACCCACTCAGGTTGTGGCTTTTCTCCATAAGCCTGCGTCCATTTGGTTAGATGCACATGTGGATCGTTTTGCCCATCGTAATTTTCTGTCATTCGCATCTTAGGCTTCCCAAATCGTGTTCGCATCATTTTCCTACTTTTGCGGCAATCATCAAAACTCCCCTTGTGCGTACCCCACCATCTTGCGGGCGTAGCGCACATTGCCCAGTCCAAGGCTTGGAAGCATTGTTTTTCTAGCACTTCCCTTTCGAATGCATCCAAAAATATATCTACCTCATTCATTCCATCATAAGTAGGCAAATTTCTTACTTCTGACGACACACAATGCAGCGACCTAGTCATCATATTGCAATTCAGCGTAGTTACTTCATGCAACCGATTTTTCTAGCGTTCTATTTCCTCGTTGGAATCTAAAGTTTAGGAGCTCTCGTGCTCCCACGTAATCCACCCATCCGCGGTGGGATTCACCCAGTCTTGGTTTCACGCTGTTATCTTATAGATGCAATCCAGATCATCATCACTCTCATAATCGCAGACCAGCTTCGTATAGCGTGATCCTTTAGTAGGATCCAGGGGTATTATTATGTGCAGTGATTTCTTCTCAAAGATCATTTTTCACTTCTTCAGATTAATTACCCCATTCATATCAATAGCCCATTCAATTCCCAAGAGTGCAAGGTAGGGATTGTTGTCATAAAAAATCTCTATTACTTCAAAATTTGCCAGAGCGCTCGCTCCCTCAATATCCACAGTCACTCCCTGCAGCCGCCCCATGGGTATTATTTTCTGCTGCTTTGCCATCCTTAATTTAATTGGAGACCATTGCAACATAGGTCTTCCATTCGCTCCCATGTTTTCTTCGATAGAATGTTCGCATCTGATCCCAAATCCAGAATGACTTGAACCATTTCGTATTCTTCGATCTGCGTGGTGAGTCTCATTTCACGCCCCGTCCTTGTTTTATGCTTTCCGATCTTGTAGACTACGCACTTTTCACTTGGCATGGTCGCAACACATCTATTGATAAGTTCCTGTAACCCTTTCACAACCTTATTGTCACGCAGTAACTTCATACAAGTTTCTAGGAAAGTTGTGAGCATAGATGGGTCCATCTCCGACTCAGGCTTATCCTTGCTTCCTGAAGTGGAGCCCTCAGCAAAGATCTTCTTAGCTTCCATGAATGCTTCACGAGCGTGCTCCAAATCAAACTCGGCCTCTTTCGTCTGGGCTTTGCAAACCCATGTACTGTCTTCCAGTTGTTTCCCCTTGTCATCCCCCGTCACAATTCCACTCCAGAGCACTATATTTACGTTTGGGTATTCCTTGCACGGCTCATACCTCATCATCTACAGGTTCTAAGTCGGGGGAGGTGGTAGCACCCCTTTGTCCCATATCCTAGCTATTAGCATAGGAAAATATTATGTTTCATGATCAAACAACGTGTAATACTTGCACGACGGGCGCGTTGGATTAGTGCAATCGCAGCGATAGTGTCCTAGCCCTCCGCAATTGTAGCAAATCAACTATCCGCGACCTCTACCAGGTCCTCCTCCATCTCGGCCTCATCTGCGCCATCCCTGAATTTTGGTCAAGGGGCCGCGTTTCGGCCTGAACCTTGTAGGTGGGAGTTCTATCCATCATCAATTCATAGCTCCTGCAGGTACGCTCATCATATCCTACCAATCTGCAAAAGTTGCAGAACCACTATTGCGGCATTTGGACATACTTCTGTAGCAAGTGACAATTATCTGATTCATGTTTTCTGACTACCTTACAAATAACGCACCATAAAGCAGGCGTCATGCTAGGTCCTGCTTGAGCTTTCGGCCTTAAAGGCATCGGTCCTCCTCCTGCAAAGTAATTTGTAAAGACTGGGCAGTGGTCTTTGTCATGACCCTGACTCTTGCATTTCAAACACCATACCTCGTCGCGCACCTCTCGTTGAAATGCCCTATCTTGCTTCAAGATTTTCATCTCAAGGCACATATTATGCAGCTACGCATGGATCTACTAAACTCCTAGATTAAGATCTTACATCAGAGTCTCATGTAGTCTCATGGTAATCTCCAAGGTCTTTGCTTGAGTTGTTAGCTTCTGCTGCGACAACACGCTCCTTAAGTGGGGTAGTAGCGAAGCCACAAACTAGTCGCGATGCTATCCATCTGTCAAATTCATATTTGCTTCGCGGATTTGACACTTCAATCTTTGATCCAATTCCCACGGTGTCTCACCTGGTTGCATCGTGATTTCTTTGAATCCCTCAATGGACTGCGGTTCGGACTTAGGCCTGCTAAATTCCCTATTTAGTGCTTCTTGGATGTCCACTACTCTCGCATTCAGGTTATCATTTGAGTACTTAATATACTAGGTCAGCGAGCGATCCTGCAGAGCGCTAATTAGTGTCGCTTTCTTTATATGGTCATCTGTAACACCTTGAGCTTCCCAAACATCCCTTACAATGAAGGATAATTGGTTCGGATCCTCATTTCCCAAACCTTTGAACAAAGGAAACTTCAATGTGTTTTCCATACTAAATCACGGTGGTGGTGGAGGTGGTACGGGTGAAGTTGGAGGTATGGGAGTGAAGATAGAGGTGGTGTTGGTGAAGGTGGTATTCACGAAAACCCTTGTCTTATGAACTGAATAGAACTTTGTGGAGAGACCTTCACTATCCCTTCTTCGTCCCCTCGTAGAGGTGAAATCAAGGGGCTATACTCCAGACCCTTATTTCCTTTATTTCTGTAACTTTTCCTGCTTTGCGTAGTACCAAACATCAAGGTAGCTGCATAACCCATTTTTCGCACAACAACATTTTAATCCAAGTATTTAAAAATTTTACGTACTTACCTTGCGGTCCTTCGAAAAATTGTTTCTCTGCCTCGCTATAGCTGACTGAGGTATCCATTGCGAATTCAGTAACAAATTATCCTATGATGCGATCGAGCCAATGATCGATAGCATGCGCGACCTTATCCCCTGAAGCTTCCAACCTTCGCACTAGCTACGGGGTCCACACAATAGGACCGTCAAGTTTCCACCTTCCTTGGCTATCTGCTAGCTTCGTGATCCACTTGTATAGCTTAGTAGGGAAGGATGCGAAAGAGATTTCGTGGATCTCCGTATATAGGTATTGGTCAAACCACTGTTCTTTTGACAGTCACGGGTTTCTGTTCTCCTGTGCTGAGAACTTGTGAATCCTTCTGTCCAACCAGCCTTCGATTTCTTTCTTAGTTGGATTCCAGTGATACGATAACACACATCTTTATGTAGATTCCAGTCCCAACAACATAACCATTTGTTGGCTTGTGGGGGACTGACCCAGGTTCAATGTTAGTTAGCTAGACAAATCCCTACACTACTGGCCCTTTTGACATCAGCCTGCGGAGCGTGGACTGAAGTCTCACCCAAAGCAGTATGGGGGGATGTTGGAACCAAGTTTCCGCACTCTTGAGATGGATGTGATGTTGTTTTATTCCAGCTATACCTACCTTCATGCAGGTTTCTTAACCCTCTGTTCCACCCTACAGTACCTTCATGAAAGGGTACAATCATCTTCTACGCATCCCTAACCAAGGGCTGAAGTCCTTTCACGTTGCTAAGGTAGTGAAATGCGATATCTTCCTAACTAGGCTAAGTGTTTATTATCAGATCTTAGTTAGCTTTGCGTAAATAGATGTTCCTACTTGCAATCACTTATCCAACACAATTACATATATTCGCACATCATATAAGCATTATAAGTGAAATTTATACCCAATATAACAGATGCATAAACAGGAAATAAAGACGCAGAAATTGTAGAATACTTCTCTTTATTAATAATTCCGAACGATTACAGGGTCGACTCGCCTTGCGCACTCAGCTGCAGGGGTCCGCGCACTCAGCTGCGGACTTCTAGGCCTCTGCGCACTCAGCTGCAGAGCCTCTACCTACGCTACAACCCAAAACTTAGACTTCTACTCAGAGCTATCTCTCATACATCATATCTTATTCCATAATTCAATTAATTGATGCCCTAACTACTTAGAGCTTAGCTCTATTTATACAATCCCATGGTCTGCGGACCATGGGTAGATATTTTACAGTCAACATTACATTTTAAAAATAAGGGCAGACAACCCAATGACTCTTTAACATCTACGTGCTCCGTGACCACAAAATGCAGAGTCTTTACATTTGGATTACAAAATTGGACCGAAATCTAGGCTTTAAGCCCCAAAAATGCCCTTGGGGGGTCCCGTGTCGAACAATAGGAGTCCAAAGGGTCAAAATATAAGTAGGATCTACATAACAATAATAATGTAAGGGAACAAAAATAAGAATAGTGGGCTTCAATGGGGCACAACAATAAGAATATAGGGGCTACACTAGTATTATAGGGACCTAATAGTTATTTACTCATTAATTAACTATGGGTTGAGTATGGAAGTCTGAAAATCATAGGTTGGTGTCACAATTTCAAGAGGATTTACAGAGATCAAAAGGCCATGCCTTTGAAATATTATTTTATAACATCACTTGGACAAATTATATGAAAGAAATATGAGAGATACGACTAACTTGGGAGCTTGTTTACATCTCAAAGACTCTAAAATGAAGGTAGTAGAAGAAGAGAATTATGGGAAGCAAAGTAGAGGGATGGAAACCAATTAATTATTATTTTGTTTCATTCTTCTTCTTAATACTCAAGGCTTCATATTTTGTTGTATCATCAAATAAAACCTTGCCAAGGATACATCAAGATTGTAAGGCTTACACATGGGGAAAACATGCACATATCAAATAATTTTTTGAGAATAAATGGCAAGGAATCCCTAAAACTCATAATGGTAAAGTTGTAGAGCTTGGAAAAACCTTTCCAAGTTATAAAGAGTGCACAAAAAGGAGGTTGGGATTAAAAATGTGGTAAAATTATTGTGCCATGTCTCACGATTTTTAACTTTTAGTGTGATATGCCTTGTATTACACCACTTTTAACTTTTAATGTGATGTGCCTTGTGTTGCACCACTTTTAACTTTTGGTGTGATATGTTTTCTTTAAACTTGGGAAAACCTTGGTCTTGCACACCCTTGTAAAATCTTAATCTTATGCACTCCTTTTAAGAATTTTGTTTGAAGTGTTCACTTTAACCTTTGGTTTATGCACAATTTCTTTTTCATGTGTATTACACTTAAAGAAACTTTTGGTGCAAGATGCACATCACACTTAAAGAAGCTTTTGGTGAAATAAGTGTATCACACTTCATAAAAATTTTGGTACAACAAGAATATCACACTTCATAAAAATTCTGGTGTGATATATTTCTCCCTCCAAACTGTTGTGTGATGTGAAACTATAAATATATTTGTCTTTGTCTTTACATCCCCCTTTAAAACCTTGTCTTTTGTGCTTTTCTTAATAAAACTTAGAATGGTGAAAAACTTACTTGATGTATGTTTCACTGCAACAAAGTTATGGTTTAATGTGATAAAAAAATTGCTTCAATGAAAAAAAGTTTGAAGAAGTATGACATATCACATGAAAATACAAAGGAGAAAAACTTGATTTGGTATACAAAGGAGAAAAACTTGATTTGGTGTGATATGTCACATAGAAAATGGTTGTGAGAGGAAAATTTTGGTCGTTGCATTGTGTCACACATGTAAAAATTACTTTGGTATACACTAAGAGAGGGAAATTCTAGATGATGTGATAAATAGCAAGGAATTTTGTTTTGTCATATATGCTATGTCACATGACTTTAAACTTTTGGTGTAGTAAACCTCGTGTTTCACCACTTTTAACATTTGATGTAATTTGTTTGTTTGTTTTTTAATAACTTGGGATTTTTTTTATTCTTGCACACTCTTTTAAAAACTTAGGCTTATGCATCATTTTTAAGAACTTTATTTCATGTGTCATGATCAAGCTTCGGTTTATGCTCATTTGTTTTTCATATGTATCACAATTACAAAAACTTGTGGTTAAACATGTGCATTTCACTTTATACAATCTTTGGTGTGATATGTGCAACTTAAAATTTCTATGTCCTTGCCTTTATGTTCCCATTCAAAGCCTTTCCCTTTATGCTCCCCTTAATAAAACTTAAAATGATGTAGCTTTCCTCATGTGTGTTGCACTTAAACAAAGTTTTGGTGTGAGTAAAAAGTTTGTTGAGATGAACAAAAGTTTGAGGATGTGTGATGTATATCACTAAATTATTGTAGTGTGATATGTTGTAATTGAAAAAAACCACATTCAATGTGATATGTCACCTTGAAAGTGGTTTTATGATTGATATGTCATACAAGTAGAAACTTTTGGTCCATGGGATGTGTCACATGTGTAAACTTTTCTTTGTGATATGCAACGAAAGGAAAACTTCAAATGATATAGTAATTCACCAAAAAAATACTTTTTCTTATGCGTTATATCTCACCACTTTTAAGTTTCAATGAAATACACCTTGTGTCATGCCACTTTCAAGTTTTGGTGTAACTTGTTTTTTTTTAAAACTTGGGGAAAATCTTGGTCTTGTGCACCCTTTAAAAAAAATTAGTTTTACACACTCTTTTCAAGAAATTTGTTATTTGTCCCTATTAAACTGTGGTTTATGCACAATTTGTTCATGTGTAACACATCGAGAGAAACTTTTAGTGCACTATGGATGTCACACTTCATAAGAATTTGGTTGTGACATGTGTATCACACTTCATGGAAGTTTTGGTTCGATATGTTGCTCCCTCTAAATATTTGTGTGATGCAAAACTCAAAATGTTTGTCTTTTTCTTTATGTTTGATTATGTGTATATGTCAATACTAATTCTGATTTCTCATTCAATTTGAAAATATATGTCAACTTAGTAAATGAAATTTCCATAACTTTTTATGGATTTTATTTTAAATTAAATGGCTATTACAAATTTCTAATGTGCTTTTAAGATGTGTTATCCATTGGTCATCTACATAGAAACTTTAACTACGATGATTGTTAAATGCACCCTGAATGCAACCTAAGTGTGCCATGAAGTAAGTTCAACACATTAATACTTAGACTCTGTGATAATTTTCATGTGGTACAAAGTTAAAACTTCTATGTGAGGGAAAGTCTTGCCACATCAAATTTATCATAGTGTCAATTTGTAATCGAATATGAACCCTAGGATCGTTTGTGTAAATGCTAATAAAGCTATCAAATTTTTCATAGTGTCAATTTGTAATAGGATATGAACCCTAGGATTGTTTGTGTAAATGCTAATAAATCTATGTCTACACAATTCCACATACAAAGATATGGGATATAAAATATCATGGTGCATGTGTCAAGATGACAATCAACTATTACCAAAGATAATAATACAATGTTGAAGTGCAATACCGTGTATCTACAAACTAATCAGAAAACACATAAATTATACAATAATGAAGTAAATGTTTAATGCAAATGACTATGTGACAATTTCTAGTTTTTAAAATTTTATTGGATTTTTATTTTAATTTAAGAAAAATAAATTTCACATCCAGGCAAGGCTATTTCATTAAATCAAGCCTTGTGATTAATTATGAAATAATTTGCCAATTTTTGAAAAAAATAAAAAATATTTTTTGAATTAAAAAAATTTATAGAAAAAAATAAAGAATCCTATAGTGAATTTAGGGAAAAGGATTTGTAATTGGAGTCAAATTTGTTTGATTGTTTAAGAGATTTCTATATTCCCTCTAGAGAAAGGAATAATAAGTATGGAGCATTTAAGAGTATAATTTTTTTCTACTATTGTTTTTTTAACTGTCTAAAGTGTTTTATCAAGGGGAATATTATTTTGGGTCTTTGTGAAATGCAAAGGAATGCACAATGTATACAAAGTCTTGGAGTTAAAGATAGGAAAATTTAGCATGAAGGATAATTTAAGTTTATTGATACTATTAAGTTGATTAGAGAATCTAATTTATGATCGAGTATTATATGACATAGACCAATGTAATGAAATTGAGTGAAAATAAATTAGGGGGTTAAACATGTGTCTTCAAGTTAGGTGATTCCTTCCACTTTACCATGGAGAGTGAAGAGAACAATAGCATACATTTCCTTGATGTTTTGGTCACTAGGAAAATCAATGGTACCTTAGGACACTAGGTCTACAAAAAGAAGACTCACACTGACAGTTACCTCCATGCAAATTCCCACCATCACCCCTCACAAATTACTGGTGTTCTTAACACTTTGGCCGTATGAGCACTTAGAATTTCCTACGCTGAACACATTAACCAAGAAAAGAATAATTTGATCAAGGACTTCAAAAACATTGGCTATAAATAAGAATAAATAAAAAAAGCTTTCAAGAAGGTAGAGAAAAGAAGGCTCCAACCACATATACCCCAACCACCTTGCAAAATAATTTAACTTCCATACATCAAAGGCGTGATTGAAAAAATCACCAAAATTCTAAGAAAGAAGAGCTTATCCATTTCTTTCAAACCATTAAAGACTATCCATTAGGAAATGAGGCCTATCAAGGATCATATTAACCCACATCAACACCAAGGGATCTATTAAATAACCTGTTCTTGTGGCAAATTCTACATTGGGGAAAACTGGAAGATCCTTTAGAATCAAGATGGGGAGCATGTTGTTGATATTAAACATGAATGAGTTCGCTCTTCTTCCCTCGTTGAGCACTCTATCAAAACAAAACACCATATAAACCTTGAGAATACTAAGATTATTTCCAAGAGAAAACCATTATTTGAAAAGACGCTCCAGAGAAGCTTTGGAGATCATCAAAAACCCTACCAATCTAACGAGACCATGACCTTGATATCAACAACTGTTGGATTCCTCTCCTTAAAAATCCTTAAAAATGATCAAATCCTTAAAAACTTCACCATTCTCCTTCCTTCCTTACTTCCCTTCCTTTCTTCTTTCCCTCCTTCTCATGCATGTGTGTGAATTAACACTTCAAATAAATACTAATATAATATTAATATGTACTAAAAATAATAACATTATAATTTTTATAGGATTCTAATAATTTGATCAATTAATATTCAATTTCACCTTGTATAATAATAATAACATTAGTATAATTTTTCCTCACTCTCTTGCATAAATATGAATTAACATTTCAATATATTATTAATATAATTTCAATAATTAAATAAATAGTAATATAGACTAGGAATAATAACATTATTACCTCTTTTAATATGTTTATAGTATTTAGGTTCAATATTTAATTTACCTTAAGCATTAACATTAGTATAATATTCTAATCAATCTAATTCTTTACTTTTATAAGAATATGATTTTAGTCTTTAATTTCTTCTTGAGTAATGAGGAAAAAAAGAAGAAGAAAGAAAGAAAGATTCATTTTAAATACGATCTTTTAAAATTATACTATTAATTAAATAACATATATCTTTATGATAGAAATATTTTTGGAAGAATCACATCAGAAGAATTTTGTCAATGCGTTTCAAACCAACTAGTGTGGTTCATCGTCAAGACAAGTTGAAAAATTAGATCATGGCTACATGTTAAATAAGGATAGCAAAACTTCCAATGGCCAGGTTTGAATGAAAAATGGCTATATTAGACTAGACTGGACAAATGGCTATAATCTACCATGAAACGGCTAGATTTGACTAGTCAAATTATTTAGTTAAAATAATATTATTAGAATAGTTGATATATGTATTAGTGTTTAATATTAATATATTTTTATAACGTTTGTCATTAAAGTTAAATACAAATATTACTTTAATATTTTTGGTTGGTTAAGTAAAATGTTAACCAAATTTGATTTAAAAATAATAAAACTGGGGACTATAATAAAAAGTAACATGTAACATATATTAAAAGATCTAGGGATAATAACAATTAGTAATGTTATGGATTTTAATAATATTATTATTATTATTATTATTATTATAGTATTATTCTTATTATTAAAGTTTGGGTAACTTATTAATATAATTTTTTATTAGTTAAGCTATCTAAAGGGAACTTAAACTTACTATTAAATTAAAATCATTATCTTATCATAGCTAACGTTAATCCATTCAGTTAGACAAAACAAGGACTATCTCCTAAGTATGAAGAAAAGAACAAGAGCTAGATTTCCAAATGAGGATGCACAACCTCAAATAAGAATTAATGAGAAAGAAAGAAAATAGGTTAGTTAGAAGCTTCACTAAAAAAAGAAAAAAGGAAAAAAGGATTTGTAGATGACACTAATGTCATTTGGTCTCATGGCCAGGAGGAGTTGGATCTCTTCTTCAAGCATCTCAACTGTCAATCATCCGCCATTAAGTTCACCATGGAACAAGAAGTCGATGGTTGCCTCCCTTTCCTTGATATTCTTATTTCGAAGAATATGGACGGTTCCCTCTCCCACCAGGTATTTTGGAAGAAAACACATACTTTGCAGTATCTTCATGCCAGTTCCCATCATTTTCCTGCTCAAAAGTTAGGTGTTCTCAACACTCTCGCTACTCGTGCCCTGAGAATCTCTGATGAAAAGAGCTTTGATAAAGAGAAATCCCATCTCCTTAATGTCTTTGTAGAGAATGGTTATAGTAGACACCTCGGTCAGAAGGCTTTCCATATAGCCTACAAGAATTCGGTGGTTAAAAAAGAACCTAAAGATCGAGTCACATGTGTCCATCTTCCTTACATCCAAGGGACCACTGATAAGATTGTTAGGATTCTTAAGAAGCATAATGTTCCCTCGACCTTTAGACCCCTTAACACCATCCGTAATTCCCTCCGTTCTATGAAGGATCCTATCAACCCTAAGGACATGAAGGGTGTCTGTATTATTCCTTATTCCTATGGGACCCCCTACATTGGTGAGACTGGACGCTCTATTAATCAAAGATTAATGAGCACGCAACAGACCTAAAACGTGGGAGAACATTACGGATCCTGATACTGCTCGGTTAGTTGAGATCTGTCTCACTTCCACTTTTTTCAGTTTCGAGGGCGAGTTTTTTGAGCAGACCTATGGTGTTGCCATGGGCTCCCCCCTGTCCCCTGTTGTTGCTAATCTTTTTATGGAAGATTTTGAATCCAAGGCTTTGGCCTCATCCCGTCTCCTACCCAAGCTTTGGAAAAGATTTGTAGATGACACTAATGTCATCTGGTCTCATGGCCAGGAGGAGTTGGATCTCTTCTTCAAGCATCTCAACTGTCAATCCTTTGCCATTAAGTTCACCATGGAACAAGAAGTTGATGGTTGCCTCCCTTTCCTTGATATTCTTATTTCAAAGAATATGGACGGTTCCCTCTCCCACCAGGTGTTTCAGAAGAAAACACATACTGAGCAGTATCTTCATGCCAGTTCCCATCATTTCCCTGCTCAAAAGTTGGGCGTTCTCAACACCCTCGCTACTCGTGCCCTGAGAATCTCTGATGAAAAGAGCTTTGATAAAGAGAAATCTCATCTCCTTAATGTCTTTGTAGAGAATGGTTATAGTAGACACCTCGGTCAGAAGGCTTTCCATAAAGCCTACAAGAATTCGGTGGTTAAAAAATAACCTAAAGATCGAGTCATAGGTGTCCATCTTCCTTACATCCAAGGGATCACTGATAAGATTGCTAGGATTCTTAAGAAGCATAATGTTCCCTCGACCTTTAGACCCCTTAACACCATCCGTAATTCCCTCCATTCTGTGAAGGATCCTATCAACCCTAAGGACATGAAGGGTGTCTATATTATTCCTTGTTCCTGTGGGACCCCCTACATTGGTGAGACTGGACGCTCTATTAATCAAAGGATTAATGAGCATGCAACAGACCTAAAACATGGGAGAACCAAGTCTTCCGCACTAGCGGAGCATGTTGAGAAGACTAAACATCATGTTTGTATTGAAGAAACCCGGGTCATTGCTAAATTTTCACAGTTTCATCACCGAAAATTTAGGGAAACCATTGAGATTGAAAAAGGCCAAGCAATCTCAACATAGATGACGGTTGGAAAATTAGTAGTTGTTGGATCCCTACCCTCTCTTCCTAGTCGTTTCTTCCCCTACCTTCCCCCCTCCATTAATGACTTGATCTATTTTTTTGTTTTGTTAGTGAAGCTTCTAACTAACATGTTTTCTTTCTTTCTCATTAATTCTTATTTGAGGTTGTGCGTCCTCTTTTGGAAATCTACCTCTTGTTCTTTTCTTTATATTTAGGAGATAGTCCTTGTTATGACTAACTAAATGGATTAACGTTAGCTATGATAAGATAATGATTTTAATTTAAAAGTAAGCTTAAGTTCCCTTTAGATAGCTTAACTAATAAAATTTTATATTAATAAGTTACCCAAACTTTAATAATAAGAATAATACTATAGTAATAATAATAATAATAATAATATTTAATATTATTAAAATCCATAACATTACTAATTGTTATTATCCCTAGATCTTTTAATATATGTTACATGTTACTTTTTATTATAGTCCCCAGTTTTATTATTTTTAAATCAAATTTGGTTAACATTTTACTTAACCAACCAAAAATATTAAAGTAATATTCGTATTTAACTTTAATGACAAACGTTATAAAAATATATTAATATTAAACACTAATACATATATTAACTATTCTAATAATATTATTTTAACTAAATAATTTGACTAGTCAAATCTAGCCGTTTCATGGTAGATTATAGTTGTTTGTCCAGTCTAGTCTAATATAGTCGTTTTCCAGTCAAACCTAGCCATTGGAAGTTCTGCTATCCCTATTTAACATGTAGCCATGATCTGATTTTTCAACTTGTCCTGACGATGAACCACACTAGTTGGTTTGAAACACGTCGACAAAATTCTTCTGATGTGATTTTTCTGAAAATATTTCTATCATACAGATTATGGATCACAAAAGCTTAAATTCGAATAACATATATCTTCATATTAATATAATTATAATAATTAATTTATTTTTTTTGCCAAGAAAAAGAAATCATAATTTCCATTATGAAAATTGAAAATTACATGTTGTATTAGATGTGTAAAGAGTTATGTGTATATCAGATATGGACCAAGCCATATATCCATCGCCAGTTCATAGTTCATACATAAAATGTCCATAAATATATACATAAAAAATTTAGAAAATATAAACATGCAAGCATAATATTAGTCATATGAAGCTATCAAAAAAGTTGAAGGATCATGTAGGAAGATCACTCAGCTCATCTTCTCCCGATTGCTCGATAAATGGCCTGTGATAGAATTGGTACAGTTCCTGATCTTGTTGCTCTTGTATTATCCACTGATCCCTGGGTTGCTGCGGAATTCCTTGGAAAGGCAGTCAAAAATTTGGTTCCTTTCCCTGTAGATGTGCAAGTAGACAATAAAATCAAAATGTGATTTTAGAGTAGTAACCTCATCTAGTGATCCCCTGAGTGTATGCACGTGACAATGAGATGCAAAGTTGATCCAATTGATGACAATTTTTGAGTCCCCAAATTTCTGAATCCTGCTGCAATTTTTCCCAAGTGAAAATGTGAGTAGGTGTCTAAGGCTATTTAATTCTGCATAGTTTTTTGTGCCCGACCTAATCCCATTTTGAGCTTGTAATAATATATGTCCAAGATGTATAGGATTGCAGGGCCTCCACAACCAACTTCTTGGGCCGATCCATCAAAATAAGCCCATGGGTATGATCTATCAATAACTTCTGGTGTTATGGTACGAGCCTATTTATTTGGATGTTCCTCAGGGATCAACTGATATAGTGCTTCTAATTGTTGCAAATGGAGTTCCAATGAATGTGGGAGTCTTGGAATATGATACTATTACGACCCAACCAGATACCCCAGTAGACTAGGAGGGGGAGTTTGCAGATTTTCTAAGATGATGTAGAGTTCCACCAAGTAAGACAAGCTGAGGTGAGTTGTTCCCCATGCCATTTGATGGTGATTTCAAGGGAGGTATAAATATGAGTACAAACCCCTTTGGTTGTTGGGCAATGTAGGAAGAGATGGTCAATGTCTTCAGCATGTTCCTTGCAAAGGCTGCATCGTGAAGGGCTGTGTATAGATCGATGATTGAGGTTATCATCAATAGTTACTTTATTTGATAATATGCACCACATGAAAATCCAAGATTTACAAGGTGCCTTGAGTTTCTAGAGGGTTCGCCACCACCATTCAACTACATTAGGTTCTTGTTCCGTAATAAGGAAGGTATATCCATCCTTGGGAGTGTAGCATCCTCTGGGAGAGGCAGCCTATGTGATTTCATCCTCTCAGTCTATTATTCTGACATGTGAATATTCTAGTGCACCAATATATCTAATGCATTCATTGCTCTAGATGTCTGGTATCATGAGGTCCTGGGCCGATTTCCAAGCATATGAGCGCCATGCAGTGTTTTCCCCATCTGCGATTTGGGAGAGTTGTGTGATTCCTGCATATTTGAGAGTCTGCTTGAGCTCCAACAATAGTATGTGTGCATTCCCACAACCAGACCATGCATCTTTGCCTATGTGTACTAGTTCACCAATACAAATACGCCAATCCAATCCTCTTTTTATGACCGAAATGGATCGTGCTATAGATCTCCATATGATGGAGGAACCAAACCTACCCCTGATCGGGTTGCGAATCTATTCTATAATGGTAAGAGGGTATATATATATATATATATATATATATATATATATATATATATATATATATATATTATGATATAAACAAGTTCTTTCCATAAGCTATCTGATGTTAATATTTGCTAACCCATTTTTTCTGCAAGAGCCATTGCAAATTTATTTAAATCCTTGATGCCCTAGCCACCACATTTGTTTGGCTTTCCTATTCTTTCACATTTCACCCAGGCAAAAGTCCTACCATCATGCTTCCCTCTCCATAAGAATCTGTGGCAGATTTGTTGTATTCTGGTGGTGATACCTTTAGGGATCTAGGCTAGAGCCATCTAGTATATTGGTATAGCCACTAGCATTGATTTAATTAACACTAATCTGTCAGCTCTAGATAGCCACCTCTATTGCTAAATGTTGATGCGTCCTTCAATTTTTGCAATGAGCCAAGTCTAGTCTGCAATATGGTAATCATTTGGTTTGAGTCTGAAACCAAGATACTTGAGGCCCTCCTCAATGTCTAGTCGTGTAAATTGAAATTGTTGAAGAGCATATCTTTGTTCATTTAGAGAACAACATACATTCATAATGGTGGATTTGATGAAATTAGGCATCATTCTTGTAGCTTTACAAAATAGGGACAAAATATGCTTGAAACAAGTTGTGTCTTGAATGGATCCATCTAAGAATATTAGTACATCATCAACAAATAAAATATGTGTAAGATATGTTACATCAGTCAACTTGACCCCACATAATGACCCGGATGATCGGGCATTGGATATGAGCCTACTTAATCCTTTCATGATTAGGAGGAAGAGAAGGGGTGATAATGGACACCCCTGTCTTAGGCTTCTATCGACATGGAAAAAATTTGATGCAACCCCATTGATAAGAATGCTATATGATGCCAAAGTGAAGAAACACATGATCCATTTTATGAAAGAGTGAGGAAAGCCAATGTGGGTTAGAATAAGTTGAAGGTATGTCCAACATGCTCTGTCAAAAGCTTTTGAGAGGTTAATTTTAAGTATGATGCTTTTAAGGTTCTTGAGTTTAATAGAGTGAAGAACTTCTTGAGCCATACCAATGGCTTCATGGATTTGTCTATGATTGAGGAAATTAAATTGTTCCTTGGATATATGCATTTATAAGATGGGCTTGATGCAGATAGCTATGATTTTGTATATGCAGTTGCATAAGGATATAGGTCAACATTTATCGAATGTTAGGGGATTATCATCCTTGGGGATGAGAGCAATAAATGTAGAGTTTAATGCATCATACATCTTCCCAAACAATCTGCATTCCTCAATTACCAGTAGGAGGTCCTTACCAATAAAGTCAAAGAAGGTAAGGTAAAATTCAATGGGCCATCCATCTGGTCCAGGGATTTTGTCTTTTTTGAACCACTTCAGAACAACTTCAATTTCCCCCAACGAGACCGGCTTTTTCAAGTTCTCCGCATCATCCTCATTCACAAATCGAGGCATTGTCCTGGAAATGCAGAGCACTTTTGCTATAGTTTCTTATCATGGAGCTCTAAACAATTGTTACGTCCCTATACTACTAGTGTAACCCCTTATTGTTATTAGTAAAACCCCCTTATTGTATTATTGTGCCCATATAGTCCCCATGTTGTTATTATTATGCCCCATAGAAGCCCACTATTGTTGTTGTTGCGCCCCTACAATTTTATTGTTATGTAAGCTCCGATTGTATGGGACCCCTTATACTCCTATATATAGAAAGGAGGTATTATCATTTGTGTCATCCAAGAATTGTTCATTTGTATAATGTAAAGGAGGTTGCCCCCTTGAAGAGGCTAATTTTTACGTTGTTGATCTATATTTTCTATCTTTTTGTGAGCTATCTTCATAATAACAATTGGGAGAAGTGTCTAGTGCCCATGTCCACAAGCTAACTGAATCTGTTGACCTCCTTATCATTTTGATCACTTAATTTCCAAGTCGTATTGGTTAATTTTCTGCCCCTGGCACATTGCTGGAATAATTTAGTATTGTCATCCCCGGCCTGAAGCCAAATGGATTTGATCTTTAATCTCCAAGCTTCCTCTTTCTGTCTTAAGAGTTTAATCTTTTTTTCTTCCAAAATAATAAGTAGATTCTTCCTTTAAATGGTTTGATAACCTAAATTGCCAGTGTCCTCCATCAGAACAATTTTAGCTTCAATCTTTAGTAGAGTAGCTTCGTCTCTTTTCTGTTTCTCTTTTGCCCATACAATGTTCCTATGTTTGATCTGAGACAAGTTGCTTGATATGACTGCGACCGGTGAATAGTTGGCATCTTGGAAGCTATGGATCCATCATTCCTTAACAATATTATGTAATTTAGTCTCCTCAATCCAAGCTGAGTTGAATTTAAAAGGAGTATTTGGCTTATGGTTCGAGTTCATGACTTCAAAGAAAATTGGGAAGTGATCATAAATACCCCCAGATCCCACCCAATGTCTTATTTTGTCCAATCGATCCACCAACTGCGTTTTAATGATAAATCGGTCTAATCTTCGGTCCAGTGCATCATCCCTGATCCTCCTATTGCGCCAAGTGGGCTGAATTTTGGCCATGTCTATATTCAAGAGACTATGTGAGTCCAATAGGTGCTCAAAGTAGTTAGTTAGGGGGTTAGTCTGTGCTCGTGATCCCCATGATTCAACATGTCCCAATGAGAAGTTCAGATCTCCGCCAATGATGATATGTCCTTATTCATAAATGATGAAGCCATAAATTTATCCCAGAAGCCTACACGATTGTGACATGGCACATATATATTGATCAAGTGGAGTGGCATGTCAAGTTCAACAGATATGATGTCTACTCCCAATACTCCTTCACTTCCCCAAATGTTTTCAGTATTGATAGTTATGTTATTGAAGAAAATAACACATCCCCTGATCATCCTCTCACATCAAGGGTATGAAAGGTCCAACCAGGTAGGATGGATGTCAGGATAGTGTTGCTTGCAACTCCATCTCCCCATGTCTCTTATAGGAATATTACATCTAACCTTTCAGATTCAAAATGTCTCCTTAGGGCCATTTTTTTGTCTGGGTTGGCCAAACCCCTGCAGTTGAACGATAGGCACTTCATGGGGTAACCAATTTAGTGTTTCTGTTGGCTTGAATGGGGCTTGACCCAGGTTCATAGTTAATTAGCCAAACAAATACCTATACTACTGGCCCTTTCGGCAACACCCTGCGAAGCGCTGATTGAGGTCTCACTCGAAGCAGTATGGGGGTATGCTGGAACCAAGTTTCCACACCCTTGAGATGTTTGAGGGGTCGAATTAGTCCAACTAGGAATGTCTTCACGCATGTCACTTCGCGCACTGCCCTGACCTGCGAGACCTTCGCGATCTGTTATAATTGCCTTTGCGTAGCCCTAATTAGGGGCTGAGGTGATTTCGCGCTGCTAAGGCAGCGATCTGCGCTCTTTCCCTAAGTTACACTACGTATCTTACTTATCTTCTTATAACTGTTAGTTAACTTTGCGTAAACAGATACTTATCTTATATTCACTTATTCAACACATTCATATAAGTTTGCGCAACAAATAAATAGTAAACTTGCAATTCATACCCAATATACTTCAATGCATAAAACAGGAAAAAGACACATAGAATGATAAGAAACTTCTCTTTATTATTTTATCCAATGGTTACAGACTCGACTCACCCTGCGCACTTAGCTGCAGGGGTCTGCACACTCAGCTGTAGGGGTCTGTGCACTCAGCTGCGGACTACTAGGCCTCTGCGCACTCAGCTGCAAAGCCTTCTCCTACTCTACGACCCAAAGACATGACTTTACACTTCCACTCAGACTCAATGCTTCATCTTCTCTTATATTCTTCGATGTCTTAGATTTGATTTCTTTACAGCTTAGAGCCTCGCTCTATTTATACAATCCCATGGTCCGCGGACCATGGGTAGAACCCTCCAGCCGACATTACATTACAAAAGTAAGGGTGCACAACCCTATGACTCAATTACAGCTTTGCGCTCCGTGCCCATAAATCGTGGAGTCTTTACATCGGACTTAGTCAAAACTTGGGCTTTAAGCCCCAAAACTTGCCTTGGGGGATCCCCACGCAACAGTCCCCCAACACAAACATTGTGACTCGCCCTCGAGTCACTCTGTCGGTGCAGAGATCTTCGTGCGGAGACCTCCCAACTCTATTCGGACTGGTGCGGGGTCGGTAGCGGACAGAGCCACTGCCTGCTGGAGTTTCTCTGGCTAGTTAGATGGCTGGGCCACCTGTGTAAGGCTTCGACCAACTATCGCTTACATTTTCTAGGAAAATATTGCCTTTTAACTTTAATACCTGCATCGCACCACTATCTATGATCCCCTTAGTAATATGCGGTCCAATCCAAGGAATCAAACTGATCAACTCTCGGTGGTAGTCTCCAAATTTATCATCGTAATGCGCACATCATGTTGTATCAAAACAACCTTTTTATCAAGAAAATCCCTTTTTATTCCTTCCTCCAGCTTTTTGACTTCTTCTTCTGCCATAACGCTTTCCTCCCTCAAGCGAACTTTTTCCTTCATAAGTTGTTGGAGCTTAAGATCACCCTGTTGGATCTCTTCATCAGGTCCCAAGCGTTCCTCTTCTTTCAACTGCGCGATCCCTTCCTTCAAGGCTTCGTGATCCGTCATATCCGTGGGCGCTGCTATGCGTGGACTAGGCATGATATATTTCATCAGTATTTCAGTGTTTGCTTCATAAACCAGCCTAGAAGGCATCTGTTCCATCAGTTTCTTGCACGTCACCCTATAAGCCCATAGGACTGCTGGTACGCGTAGGTCCCAATCACTTCACTGCGTATTACATACCTTGTTCAGTGCTTCACACACTTTATTAAAGGCTTCCATGTGGATAACCTTCTACGCGCTTGTTCTTTCCACATTTTGTTGTTCCAATTTGAGGAGCCGTTCGCACATTTTCCCCCCAACACATGCTTATTGATCGTATTTCCCATCGCGAAGTTCATGTGCATCCACGTAGGTTGTTTATCATATGCCTGTACCCACCTGGACAGATGCGCGCGCGGACTATCCCAACCATTGTATCTACCCGCCGACTGCCCTATAGGTTTCCCAAACCATGTGCGCATCATCCTCCTACAGGCACGCTAGTCATCAAAGTTTCCTTTGTGCGTACCCCACCACCTCGCGGGCGTAGCACGCAGTACCCAATTCAAGGCTTCAAAACGTTGTTTTTTCGGCACCTCCCTCTCAAATTGGTCCAGGAAAGCATCTACCTCACCTAATCCATCATAAGTAGGTAAATCCCTCGTTTCCGTTGATACACAACGCAACGATCTTGTCATCATGTTACAGTTCAGCGTGGTTACCTCGTGTAACCGATTCTGCCATCGCTCTATCTCCTCATCCGAATCTGAAGTACAAGAGCTTTCGCGTTTCCATGAAATTTGTCCATCCAATATAGGATTTACCTAGTGTTTCTCCCACACAGTTATCTTGTAGATGCAGTCCAAATCGTCATCACTTTCATAGTCACGCACTGGCTCTATGTAGCATGATCCCTCAGCAGGGTCTAAGGGTATAACTACACGTAGAGATTTCTTCTCAAAAATCATCTTGCACTTCTTTAAATTAATCACCCTGTTCATGTCAGTGGCCCAATCAATTCCAAAGAGCGCGCGATAGGGATTGCTGTCATAAAAAATATCTATCACCTCAAAGTTGGCTAGCACGCTCGCTCCCTCAATATCCACTGTGATTCCCTACAATTGCCCCAAGGGTATTATCTTCTGCTGGTTCGCCATGCACAGCTGAATAGGAGACCACTACAGCGTAGGCCTCCCCATGTGCTCCCATGTATGCTTTGGGAGAACGTTTGTGTTTGACCCTAAATCCATAATTACTTGGTCCATCTCATATTCTCCAATCTGCACGGTTAACCTCATTTCCATTCCTGTTCTTCTCTTATGCTTTCCGATCTTCTGGACTACACACGGTTCTCCTAGCATAGTGCCAACACATCTGTTAATGAGTTTCTGTAATCCCTTTACAGCCTTACTGTCGTGCATTTCATACATGTTTCCAGGAACATCATAAGCATCGATGGGTCCATTTCTGGCTTTGGTTTGTCTTTGCTTCCTGAAGTGGAGGCATTAGCGAATCTCTTCTTAGCTTCCATAAAAGTTTCCCATGTGCACTCCAAATCAAACTCTGCTTCCTTTGTCGGAGCTTTGCGAACTGAAGTACTTCCTTCGGGTTGTTTGCCTTTATCATCTCTCGTCGTAATTCCACTTCGGAGCACAATATTCACATTTGGCTCTTCCTCACACGGCTCAAACCTCATCATTTGCAGGTTCTGAGTTGGGGGAGGTGGTAGCACTCCCTTGTCGCGTATCCTAGCTATTAGTGTAGGACAATCTTTTGTCTCATGATCAAACAAGGTACAATACAAGCATGATGGATGCATTGGATTTGTACAATCGCGGGCGTAATGTCCTGGCCCTTCGAAATTGTAGCATATTAGTTGTCTACGGCCTCTTCCAGGTCCTCCTCCACCTCGGCCTCATCCACACCCTTGGAATCCGGTTCGCACCATCCCTGCACCCTGGTCTAGGGGCCACGTTTCAGCCTGAACCCTATAGGTGGGGGTTCTATCCATCATCAACTCATAACTTCTACATGTGCGCTCATCGTGTCCCACCGATCTACAGAAATTACAGAACAACTGTTGTGAATT
The DNA here is from genome assembly GCA_031772625.1 of Pinus tabuliformis. NCBI lineage: Eukaryota > Viridiplantae > Streptophyta > Pinopsida > Pinales > Pinaceae > Pinus > Pinus tabuliformis. Next base: position 1,174,947,143 of record CM062813.1, read on the forward strand.
CTGCGTGTACTTCTGCAACAAATGGCAGTTGTCCGTAGCATGCTTTCCTCCTATTTGACAAATTGTGCACCACAGAGCAGGCACCGCACTCGGTCCTACTTGTGCTTCCGATCTTAACGACATCGGTCCTCCTCCCGCGAGGTAGTTTGCAAACACCGGGCAGTGGTCTTTGTCATGACCCTGACCCTTGCATTTCATGCACCACACTTCTTCGCGCACTTTTGGTCGAGCTGTCCTATCCTATTTCAGACTCTGCATCTCAAGGCATAAGTTTTTCAACTGCGCGTGGATTTGCTGAACTCCCAAGTTAGGATCTTGTATTGGGGTCTCATGTAGCCTCATCACGATTCTAAAGCTTTTACTTGAGTTGTTAACCTCTGCTGCGACAACACGTTCCTCAAAGGCAGCGTTAGTGATGCTACAAACCATTCATGGTGCTGTCCATCCATCAAAGTCATATTAGCTTCGCAAATCATACACTTCAGCCTCTGATCTAGCTCCCATGGAGTCTCGCCTGGTAACATCATGATCTCCTTGAACCCAATGATCGACTGCACCTCTGACTTTGGTCTGCTGAATTTGTTAGTTAGCACAGCTTGGATAGACGCGATTACCGTAGTTGGATTATCACTTGAGTGCTTAATGTCCGCGCGCACCGCGCGATCCTGCAGAGTGCTAACCAACATCGCTTTCTTGATATTATCATCTGTAACTCCCTGCGCTTCCCATACGGCCTTTACAACGAACCAAAACTGGTCCGGATCTTCATTTCCCAATCCTTTGAACACAAACAACTTTATCGTGCTGGCCATGTTAAATCACGATGGTGGCGGAGGTGGTACAAGCGAAGATGGAGGTGATGGTGGTGAAACTGGCGGTGGTGTGGGTGGAGGTGGTATGTGTGGAATCCTCTGCCTTATCAAATGGATCGCACTTTTTGGAGAGACCTTCACGAGCTCTTCCTCATCCCCTCGCGGAGGCGAAATCAAGGGGCTAGTATTTAGTCCTGCAATTCCTTTGTTTATGTAAATTTTCCCACTTCACGTAGCCCCGAACATCAATGTAACTGCAGAATCCATTTTTCCCACAATAGCATTTTAATCCTAGTGTTCATAGACTTCACGTACTTACCTCGCAGTCCTTTGAGAAAGTGTCGCTTTGCCTCGCTATAGCTGACTGAAGTATCTACTGCGAACTCAGTAATGAATCCTCCTATGATCAATCAAGCCAATGATCAATAGTGCACGCGATCTTATCGTCCGATGCTTTGAATCTGTGCACCAACTCTAGGGTCCACACAATAGGATTGTCGATTTTCCACCTTCCTTGGCTATCTGCTATCTTCGCGATCCACTCATACAACTCAGTAAGGAAAGATGCGAAGAAGATTTTGTGGATCTCCATGTACAGGTAGAAGTCTAACCACTCTTCTTTTGATAGTCACGGATTCCTATTTTCCTGCGCCGCGAACTCGTGAATTCTCTTGTCCAACTAGCCTTCAATTTCCTTCTTAGTTGGATTTTAGTGATGCGACATCAAACATCTCTATGCAGATTTCGGTCCTGACAACGGAACCATTTGTTGGCTTGATGAGGCCTAACCCATGTTCAGAGTTAATTAGCTAAACAAATACCTGTACTAATGTCCCTTTTGGTAACAGCCTGCATAGCACGGATTGAGGACCCGAAGAAGTATGGGGGGATGTTGGAACCAAGTTTCTGCACCCTTGAGATGTCTGAGGGGTCGACTTAGTCCAACTAGTAATGTCTTCGCGCATGTCACTTTGTGCACTGCCCTGACTTGCGAGACCTTTGCGATCTGTTATAATCGCCTTCGTGTAGCCCTAATCAGGGGCTGAGGTGATTTCGCATTGCTAAGGCAACGATCTACGCTCTTTCCATAAGTTACACTGCGGATCTTACTTATCTTCTTATAAATGTTAGTTAACTTCACGTAACCAGATACTTATCTCATATTCGCTTATTCAACACATTCATATAAGTTCACGCAACAAATAAACAATAAACTTGCAATTCATACCCAATATACTTCAAAGCATAAAACATGAAAAAGACACATAGAATGATAAGAAACTTCTCATTATTATTTTCTCCAATGGTTACAGACTCGACTCTCCCTGCGCACTCAGCTGCAGACTACTAGGCCTCTGCGCACTAAGTTGCAGAGCCTTCTTCTACTCTATGACCCAAAGACATGACTTTACACTTTCACTCAGACTCAATGCTTCATCTTCTCTTAGATTCTTCGTTGTCTTAGATTTGATTTCTTTACAACTTAGAGCCTCACTCTATTTATACAATCCCATGGTCCGCGGACCATGGGTAGAACCCTCCAGCCGACATTACATTAAAAAAGTAAGGGTGGATAACCCTATGACTCAATTACAACTTCGCGCTCTGCGCCCACAAATCATGGAGTCTTTACATCAGACTTAGTCAAAACTTGGGCTTTAAGCCCCAAAACTTGCCTTGGGGGATCCCGCGCCCAATAGTTTCCTTGTGCTCTAAGAACCCGGTTGATGGAGGTCTGTATGCCAGTCGCCACCTCAATCCTAGCCCGTTGGATAGCCTTGGATATGAAGGATTTCCTTCCCTTGGGGATTTTCTGAGGTTTTTTGGGGGGGGGTGTCATCACCCAGGCCAAAGATAAGTTGAGGCTTGGGGTGGGCTAAGGATATGAGATTATATCAATGCTGAGAGCTGTTGCATGATGATTAAGCCCATTCAGTATGAGAGGAGAGGGAACCCTCCATAGTGATAAGATCAATTCCCAGGTTGGTGGGAGGGGGGGCATTGCAACAGGACAATTGATGGGACTTAAATTTCATGCATATAGACCAGAACCCGATGCAGCAAGAGATAAATTGGCATATAATGAATTAAAAACATGACAAGATATGGGAGAAGAGGATGAGAGTGTAATACCTAGAATCAGACCAGTTCCAGAAGAGTGAGATCTTGTGACCCTTGCTGAAGGAGGCAGAGCAGCCAGTTGTTGATGAGTCTTCCTAATATCCCTCTGTCACCTCGAGGGTTCCGCTGAAGAATTCTGTGCAGGGGTCAATCCAATATCCATTTAAGTTTGCATGTTCGTAGTCATTTGCCTCTTGGGAGACTCAACATTTGTAGATGTGATCAAGGGGTAGTCCTTATATAAATGGCCAAATTCATGGCACCGCCTGCACTAGAATGGAACCCCCTCATAATCTAGGATCTGCCATCTCATGAACTCACGATATTGCAGACAACAACTTTCCATGAGTCCTTCTTTAGTATCCAAGTGTACAAGTATTCTGGCGATGGCGATGTTTCCAGATTCAATATACGATATGTCATGATCTAAGTATATCCCCAAATTGTCTCCAATGCACCTAAATACATCCTCCGACCATAATTGAAGAGGTAGTCCTGGTAGTCTAACCCATATTGGGCCTGCCCTCAATTTCTATTTTTTAGGATCAAATAGAGGCGAGCATCGTTTTAGAAGTACTGAGGTCATCTCATTGTGCTAGAACTTAGATAGTATCCATTTTTTCGGGTCAAGGTTTACGAATATGATGGAAAACCATCCTCACGTCATCGTGAGGACTGTCGGCAATTGCTCTAGGATGTGTCCCCAAATTTCCACGGTCCATATCTTTAGCCTTGCTATGGAATAGTTACGGCCTCTAACTCTACCCAAAATCACCGTGCTCTCTGTGTTTGGTGCATATGCCATGCTTATGTCTTCTCCAAATACTAGTAGTCATCCACGCTCCCTCACCTTGGTACACTTAGAGTTTTTTCCACCCGTTCTCTAGGGGTGATTTTTCGGAGTATGTTCAGGTGCCTCTAGTTGGCTATCATCAAAGTCTGATATCATGTTTTCTTCTTGGGCCTCTATCTATTGGGAAATTCTCACGAAACAACCAAAGGTTCTAAGTGTGTGTTTTGGGTGAGAAACCCTTGGGTCAGCTACTGATTTTCTAGTTATGTTAAGCCCTAGGTTCTTGAAGCCAAATGTAGCTGCTTTGGGACCAAGTAAAACCCCTGTAGCCATAAATGATTCTTTAGGTCCAATTGTCTGATATGTAATCTGTTCGAGTTCCCAATATTGTATCTCAGAAGGAGACTGTATCTTGAGTACCAACTAGGGCTGGTAGTCCTGTAAATTGTAATCGAAATCCGAAGCTATTGTATGGGTTGGTTGCGCAAACCCTAGTTCATTGAGGGAGGACAAATCATCCTCCATTTCAATTATATATGTCCTAACCTGGTCATCCGGTTCACCTAGGTTCGTCGGTGAATGCCTAGCTGGACACTGAGGTGGATCGTATGTCCATATTGGCGTTGAATCCATTGAATCAGTAGAGTAGTTTACTAGCTCTTCTTCCATGATAATGACATTTGGTAATAGATGTTGTAGTGTTTTGATGAGGGTGCTCATAAACGGTTGCTGCCTCCTACCGACAATGTCCCTGCCTAGAGTATATCCGTGATTTCCCTTTTTGACCGGTCAATAACCCCTTCACAGCGTGCTTCCCACTACAACTATTCTAAATAAACTAACCCAAACCGAGGCCATTAGAAGCCCTAATATCACCAATTTGTTCTAGTGCCTTCGTCATTGTTTCTTGTTCACCTCTGTTGTTTTCTCGCTCCCTAGTAATAATTAATTTATTAACTATATAAAATATTATATTCCCTTAACATAAATTTAATATTAGGGTTTATTGAAGTCGAATTCTCTTTACTTTTGTTTTTTTTTTTTGTATATTTATATATTGTTCTCCCGATACTAATTCCCCAAGGATTTTTGTCCTGATGATGGATCCACTTATGGACCTGAAACATAGACAATCCTATAAAATTACTGTGGTAATTCTGAAACTCCAGATTGAAGAAGTTTGTTTCTTACTTACAATAGTTAATATTTAGTTGAGACCTTAATGTAATACATTTTTGTGATGAAAATGGAATCCATTTTGCGGTGATAAGCATAAGTTGGCCCCAAAATCTTTGATGCTCGACTAGAAAAATGTATAATGTGTCTTGGGAGTATTAGTGAGTCATAGTTAATGCTAGTTTAGGTAATGAGTGAAATAGAGTCAAGTCACATGTGTATAGTCCTAGAATAGAAGTTAGAATTGTCCTTCATATAAATTTAAATTGCAAGATCCATTACATGGCTAGATACTTGAAATTATAGATAAGTCATTGAAAAATATCCATGATTGATAGAGAAACAAAAAATGGAGTGTGAAGAATTAACACAGAGTATCCATGATCAACCAAGAAGAATAAGAAGAGATATAGACTAAGGAATAGAGAAAAATGTTTGATTGGGAACATAATGATCAATGAAGTAGTTCAATTGAGCATATTGACTAGAAAAAGCATTATAATCAAGTAATGAACATATCTCTCTCTCTCTCTCTCTCTCTCTCTATCTATATATATATATATATATATATATATAGCGAGAGAGAGAGAGAGTTGACTTGTAGAGAGCGTTGATTCCAAGATTCACATTAGAATTACAAGAGAAGAAAACATTAAAGGAAGTGACATTAGATGAACAAAAATAAAGATCTTAAAAAAAAAGATGATGCCTTAATAATGAAGAAATGATTAACCCCCTCAATATATGAGTTGTGAAGCAGTTCCTTGGATTATGACCTTAGAGACTAGAAAACAAACAATAGGGGGTAACTATGTAACACATAGTATATCACTCACATTTGAAAGAGGAACCAACCTTATTGTGAGTGTTTTGTAGGCAAGAGAGTGATCGTAAATGAAAACACCTTAACTACATAGGAAACTACCAAATTGAAGATGGAGGCGAAAGAGTAATTGGTCATAGTTGAACATTGTATACATGTATCTTCCTGTACAACTAGTGGTTGTTGTGGTTGATTTACCTATATGGACCGATATTCCATCCAACAATATTGTAGTAGTTGAAGTATGAAATGAAACATAAATAATGAGGGCTTCCACAATATCCATAATAGGTTCCACCTGGGTGCCCGAGTTGCTAAATTTGCACATAAAAGGGCTAGTAGAGTCCATAGGGGGCATATTCAATCAAGGAATCAAATTTTTCAATAGAAATAAGGACAATAACGAGTTTGAGGTGGGTCAAAATATGCACCACAATGTTAGAGAGACTATCTAGAATGGTTGATAGTTTGATTTGTTACATCACATAATGATCATGGTCTCCTTGGACTCTTTCTCATAATATGGAATGGTAAGAAGGAGGTATTTGGCTAGCTTTAGAGAATTTTTCCTCCCATTGAATTATCCACTAGGCCTTTGTATTGGTTATCCTCTTATGCTTCTCTTGCTCCAACATTTAATTATTGGCCATTCCCTTAAATTCCTACAATTCGTTTTCACATTAATAGAAGTCACGTCTCAAACATCCCATCTCCTTGAGTAGAGAACAAAAACCACATGCCATTGTTCCCCTACAATAATTTCTAGTTGTTCCTACTCAAGATCCAAAGATATCATATAGGTACTTGTGGGGGGAGGGGGGGATTGAGGACCATAATTTCCATATACCCCTTTTTGTTTGTCTAAACAATTTGACCAACAAACTAGGTGTAAAGGGGAATGCTTGCCATCTACCTTTTCTTCCCTTTAATCCAAGCACCTTCACTAATTTCCAAGTTCGATTAAACATGAATTAACTCCATTTTTAAAATATAGAGTTTGTGTGTAGGGGGATTACTTAAAAATAACCTTTGCATTAAGTTTTCAAGGCATGTGTGTGTGGGGGACAAGGTGTTTAGGGACCCTAGTGAGAGTAAGATATTTAATCCTCCTTTTCCATCACATAAATCAATCATGACATGTGGAGTGAGGATCAACCCTCCTTTTAATTCCTAATTCCTAATTTTGAGACTATGAAACCATGCCAATAAGAACCTCTATCAAGGGATCAAGTGGAGGGATGCCATTTCCTCCCTTACAACCATTAAAACACATTTGTCCTTGCTCAAAGTATCCACTTTATTTTCATCCTTTTTTTCTTGTAAGTTTGACTCTCATAAGACCTAAAAGTAGGAGATGGAATGCATTTGTAAGTAAGGAAGAGGATCCTTTGAATAATTCTCACTAGTCTTGGATATTCAAGAGGATTTAATTCCTTAGGGATCTTATGAAGATTTATGAATCCCCTATGATTGTTTCCTCTTGAATATCACATTTTATATGTACCATGACTCCTTTGAGAAAAGCTAATGCCTTTGCTTCATTACTGGATCCAAGGCCAAAACACTCAACTAGTGAAATCAATTGATTTCCTTTAGGATCAAGTAGGGTTCTCCATCGTACTTTCAGCCCCAGGTATTAATTTACGTATTTACCCAACTAAAACAAGTTGTTCTAATGTGACATTTTAACCACATATGCACAACATGATAAGGAACAAACCCATTATTTTTGGTAATTTACTCACATGTTTTTGTATATATATATATATATATATATATATATATATATATATATATATATATATCTTCTTTTTCTACAAAAATATGTAGAGAAAGTGTTATCACAATTTTAGTTAATAGTTTTAAGGTGTTTACGGTTTCAATGTCAGCGCTACTTTGTAAAAAATAATATAAAAGCACCGACAGATAAAATATCAACGCTATTGTGGATTTGTAAAATAAAAATGCGCTGACAACCAAAGTAGCAGCGCAAATCTGCAAATTGGAAAATTAAAACAAAATTTTATGTTTGGATAGTCAAGATTAAAAGGCACTGTTGGAGAACACATCAATGAAGGAGAGGGCACTTGATCAAGCGAGAACTGACAATTAATCTGTAAGTAAAAAAACTATGTTTTACTCTATTTTTTCCTGTAAAACACAGTAACTTTGGGTACAGATTCCAAATAGTTGGAAATGGAATTTGTAAAACCTAAAGAGGTTTTATTGGTAACAGGCTCATTTAAAAATTCCTCTTTTAGTTTTTACACATGTGTAATGGTTTGAGATATTCGAAGGAATATCTGAGGCCTATTTTTCTAGATTTTCCAATTTAGTTTTCCCTGTTTTAAAAATACGTTTCTAAACAACTGGGGATGTATTTTTGAAAACCCAAAGAGGCTTTTTGAGGGAACAAAACAATTAACAAAAACGTCTTTTAGTTTTTACACAACTATCAGGGTTTGATATTTTAGAATGGATATTTGAAGCCTATTTTTCAGGAATTTGCCAGAATTATTTTTTTTCTATTTTTAGATAAAAGCACCCAATAAGTTGGAGAGCCACCTCATCAATTCAGGGTTAGATATTACCTCTTTGATTATTTATTTAGTAATCTCTCTCTCTCTCTCTCTATATATATATATACTCTATATATATATATATATATATATATATATATATATATATATATATATATATATATATATATATATATATATATATATATATATATATATATATATATATATATATATATATATATATATATATATATATATATATATATATATATATATATATATATATATATATATCTATATATATCTATATATATCTATATCTATATATATCTATATATATCTATATATATATATATCTATATCTAGATATATATATGAAGAGGTTTCAGATCATATCTATATTTATATGGATCTTGAATAGTTTATGAGTAGTCTATAAAGACTATCATTTTTTTAATGTACATGGTTGGACTTTGAAGAGAAAACCTATTGTAACCACGTGAATTTGATTAATAGAAGAAATTTTGGATAAAATTACAAGGGTTTTGTGCCAAAGACTCATTTTTCAGCATTTGTGGTTTGTTTTTTAGTGTTGTGTTCTTTCTTTGTTATTCATTGAGTGTTTAAGCTTCTCATCTAAATCAGTAAGTAGATTTTGAATTCATGTCACAATGCTCTATATCTTATATTAAGATATTCACCTTTCAGCTGATGAGTTAAATAAAGAATTTCTCATTATGATGCTCTGTTTTTAAAGCTCTAAGTGTATTCCTCTTCTTCCTTTCATACTATAGATGATTAATATCTAGCATATTGCTGAAATACATGCCTTTGGAGTGTAGGACCCTTACAAAACAAGGTCGAAATATTCTTAAATCAGATTATTTCACTCCATTTCCCAATGGTTTCTTCCCATACTCCAACCAAGTTTAGAAACTTCCACATTAATCTATCCATAGATCATTTAACAGACCTACCATTGTGACCTAGGGTAGTTGAGTTTGAGGAGAGACCCCCCTCCAGATTGAGGGGCCAAATTCAATCCAAATGTGGTCAAAGGATACCTTAGAGTCCCCCCCCCCACCACCCCCCCGCCAACAACCAGGGTTTTCTTTGAGTGATAACATTTTGGCGCTGTTGCCAGGGAACGAAGGTTGCATCTTCCTTGGGAGGAATGACAACGATCAGATCTATTTTCAGATGGTAAACAAAGACCAAACAGAAAGAGGTTGTGTACCATTCACTTGGTGACTCCAATGTCAATGAGATCCAAAAATTTAAGCATCGCTGACGACTCCACACTTCAAAGATGATTTCCATGGAGGCTTACAGATCTGCAAAGTATGCTCCTATGAATTGCTCTCATATTCCTGGTTATTCAAATCACATCCCTTGCATAGATTGGTAGACTTGTCTGCCAAAGTTTAAGGATCAGGAAAGGGATGATGCTAGTTTACATTTGGTCAAATTTCATTTTCATATTCATAAGTTAGGAGTTTAATTGCCTGAAGACTTCCTCATGAAGATGTTTATGGCTACCCTAGAAGAATACATGAGATCATGGTACGAAAGACTACAACCTAGTAGCTTTTATTCTCTGAAGGATTTCCACACAACATTCTTTCAGCGTTATAGAGAAAATTATCCTCCCTTAGATTGTTGTGAAAACTATGAAAATTTCATTTAGTATCTAGAATATGTGCATGGTAATGAAGAGTTAATGGATGAGGAAATCTATGAAACCCTATGTGAATATTCATCCCAACAACAAATGGCAGTTTCCTCCCTGGATGAAAGATAATTAGATCCAAATCTTAGATCTGAAAATTAAAAGTCTTATCTTGAAGTGGATGAAAATGTTCAGATTTTAAGTGACCAAGAAATGGGTAATGATAGCCAGTCAATAATTTCTATAAATTATTTACCTCCTATTTTAGTCATGGAAGAAGAGAAATTTCTTGTGGACTATTTTGAAAATGGAGATATCATTCAAAATCTCACATCTCTTGAAGATATAAAATCAGAAAATTCAGGAAATCAAGATGATGTTTTTGTTGAAACATATGAACAACCATCCTTAGTGACTCCTATTTTGAAAGACATGGCTCTTCCATTTTTCTCTAGTATACATGAAGATAATCAAGAACTAGTGTCACAACCAATCTATTCTTGTCAAAAAATATTTTGTTTGCAACATTATGGAAATAATTAGATGGAGGTATTTGAAAAAGAAAATGCAGCAGGAGGAGTTACATATTGAAGTGACAAAATTTGTTAAAACTATAAAAATCAGTTTCGATTCTTATGAGGATCCTTTCGTAGTAGGTTTGGAATTAGAAAATAGGCCCAAGTTTTCAAATTTTGTAAATATCAAATTTTTTTACAGTTCTGCTTTTGAGCTATCATTAAAAAGGTTTTTCAGTTTACTCCATAATAAAGACATGCAAGGTTTTCAATTAATGGACAAGATGCTTGCATGGTTACACTGGGTGTTTGAATTCACCTAACAACAACTCATGGTTCAACTTAGAGTAGGATATTTGCAAAAAAGGTCATAGTTTGAGCATCTCTTTCAGGATTTTTCAACATTCGGTTTTTAGTTTTAGTGTACATTTTAAGTGTGGTTTAGTTGCATAATAGGTTGGTTGCAGGTCACAAGTCAGTTTGCAAGTTTCAGTTTCAGGTTGGGAGAAACCCAATGGATTAGGCCTCTAGTCTATAGGGGTTCTTGCTGCCATCTATGATCGAAAACATCCCTGTGGATCCAAATGTTATCACAATTTTAGTTAATATTTTTGAGGCAATGACAGTTTCAATGTCAGCAACAATTTGTAAAAAAATAATGTAAAAGAGTTGACAGATAAAATATCAACATTATTGTGGATTTGTAAAATAAAAATGCGTTGATAACCAAAATAATAGCAAATATGTAAAATTGGAAAATTAAAAGGAAATTTTAAGTTTGGATGGCCAAGATTTAAAGGCACTTATGGAGCACACATCAACGAAGGAGTAGGCACTTGATAAAACGAGTGCTGACAATTAATATGTCAGCGACAAAACTCTATTTTTCTCTGTTTTTCGTGTAATACACAGTAAATTTGGGTGTAGATTCCGAAAATTTGGAAATAAAATTTTAAAAACCAAAATAGTTTTTTTGGTAACAAGCTCATTTAAAAAAGTATCTTTCAGTTTTTACACAAGTGTAATGGTTTGAGAGATTCAAAGGAATATTTGAGGCCTATTTTTCCAAACTTTGCAATTCAGTTTTTTCCTGTTTTAGTCACTGTTTTAAAAATCATTTTCCGAACAACCTGGAATGAATTTTTGAAAACCCAAAGAGGATTTTTGAGGGAATAAACCAATTAACAAAATATCTTATAGTTTTTACATAAATATCACGTTTTGAGAGTTTCGAATGGATATTTGAAGCCTATTTTTCAGGAATTCGGCAGAATTAATTTTTTCAATTTTTAGAAAAAATGTCCAATTAGTTGGAGAGCCACCTCATCAATTTGACTTGGGGTAAGATATTATCTCCTTGATTATTTTATTTAGTAAGATATAGATAAATTGTTATAGGTTATTTTGTCTCATCTGATCAATCAAGCTCCGAATTGGATCATTCACATCTTTTCCCCTCTTTACATCATAATTGCATAAAGCCCTATGCATGACTCTCTCATTCCCCCAGAATTTCTGTCCTAAACTGCATCATTTGAGCCAGTTTTAGGAACAACCCTCATTGGCCTTTTGCTGGACTATGTTCACCTACATGTTGCTTCACTGTGGCCTGCGTTGATCACCCATAGGTTGCTCCCCTTTGCACCTGCGTTGGTTCTAGAAATTCAGGAAAAAGAGAGAGAATCCCAAAGCCTCCATTTCCAAAATCTTCGAGGATCTGTTGTAACCATTTATCCCAGATAAAAATTTCAAATCCTATCCTATCCTACCTTGTATTTTCCATCCCTTATCCTTAGATATCATCCTCCCATCAAGAATGGATCTCAATCCCAAGATTTGTAAAAGGATAAGAACTCCCAAATTACCTCACTCCTTTATATATTTATAGCTTTCCATATGCAAGGGGTTGGATTTTGGAGAGTGATTCTACCCTTATACTACTATTGTGAGAGTTATCCTTTCATGCATTTAGGGTGGATGGAGTTACAATTTGTGACAAAGGAAGGACAAGTCAACAACTTGGAGGAGCTCTTCTACAAAATCGACACCTATTTATGGTTGTAACTCACTCCATTTATATCAATACAAAGAGTTAGTTTGTTTTCCTATATTTGATGTCCTTATTTCATATATATTCAATACCATGTTTATATGTTGAATAAAGTAGATAGATGATGCTACATAGATCTCGTAGTTTCTTGGCTTGTGTTGTCTCATTGTGCAGGTCCTAATTTTGGCAATTGGAGCTAGGATTGGAGAATTCAAGCAAAAGAAGGAGAGAAACATACGACATATTCCAAGCAGTTTTCTTCCCCTCATCTACTTACTTTATGGAAAACATTGGGTCCTTTGTAATTCTGATGTTTTAGGTTAGCCACCAGACCTAAGAGAGATATTTCTGTTTGCAGTTATAAATCCCCCATAACAAATTGGCGACTCCACTAGGGAACGATGTATTTCCTTGGTGGTTTATTTGTCCATGGTGTTTGATTTACCTCTATCATATACCCTTATTGCTTTAACCAACCAAGAACAGACCTAGGAAGTGATTGCATTGAGTCTTGTTTACAATTTTTTTGTGTCATAATCCTCTTTACTAGAACCAACACACTCTCTGGTATGCTGACAGAGCGTTGCACCGACCTGGGCCCTCTATGTGCCTGCATTGCAAAGAACCTATGCCTCTTCTACACCTGTGTTGATCCCTTTTTTCACAAAAAAATTTCCTTGTTTGCTCAGTGTTTGCTTGATCAACCTACTTCCAGCTGACCTTCGCTAAGTCTTGAGTGTCTTGTGATCTCTCTGAAGCCTCCATTTGGTTTTCATTTGTGTTTGACTTCCTCTGGTAAGAATTGGTTTTGATTTTTCTTTGTTCTTATCATTAGGTCGCTTGCAAAATTGTTTTGTTTGATCATTGATAGCTTGGGTGAATTTTTGTTCTAGTCCTCATTATGAAAAATTGAATTTGAATCAATGGTTAGACTTTACATCTTAGTTTCCTCATTTTTAAAATGGATTGTCGTGAAAAGAAAAGATCTTGCATTGGAATTTAGGGTTTTTCCTCTATATTGATTTAGGAACAGTTGCATGGAAATGGAATTGCATTGAGCATCTTGTTCGCTGCATTTTCTATGCTGCATATTGTTTGTTTCTTCCCTTCCTTAGCTAGATTTGCATTGAAGAGAAAGATTTCATTTCCTCATGCTAGATTTACATTTTAGGGAATGCAGGTGAATTCGTGGTGAGCCATAAAACTGAAACTTAATTCAAGATCAACTTAAAATTTACTGAATCAATCTAAGGAGCATTTGTAACATTAACACAAACATATAGAGGTCTAGGTTAGAAACGTGTTCCAACGTCATTAAATGCAGGAGTCGTTGTTAGCCAGCGTTGCATCCCAGGGGTGAAATCCCGTTCCATGTATGTGAGTGTATAGGATTGTTCTCCACTTACCTTTGGGTATATTACACGACGCTCGACACACCTAAAGTATATTGGAAGGATCTCATCAAATGGTTATGCATTAGACAACACTACTACAGACTGCACTCTGACGTACCGTCGATTATATTTTAGGAGTCCCCTGTAGGTTGCTATTCATCCATAGGTAGCCAAGTCGGCCACCTTGTATACCATGATACTCCAAACAAAACATTCAGGGATTTTTCATGCACGTATGTTAAGTATTTGGTTCGCCAAGGTGTATATTGCAGTTCACAGTTGCTTGGTAAATCCTTATGCCTAGTTACCACTTTTGTTTTGTTCGTGTCTTTAATTTATAAAATTAATTAATTGACCGCGGAACAACATCCTCCTTGTGGACCAAATCCTTAGTGGATCTTAGGTTGAGACTAATGACAATAGTTTCAGAGTCTACTAATCAAGGCAACCCCTGTGACGTGAATCCTGATCCTTTTCCTTCTTTTGGAAATATTGGTGCTCCTTAGATGGAAACGTTGTCCCTACCCAGATTTACCATTGGTTTTCCAGTTTGGTTATTTTCAACCCCTATGGTTATGAATTTCCAAACTGGTTTTCAACCAATTTCTCCTCCATCTGAACAACATCAACCTCATGTTGATCCTAAATTTGACCCTTTACCTTCTGTTGGTGTCCGTGTGTGAATACACTATTCCAGCCTTTTCCACATTAATTCATCAATCTGGGTGTGTACAATTTTCAAGGTAACGCGCAAGGTATATGCAGGGGCAAGGTTACAATCTAACATCTACCAAGGATTTGTAGCTAAAAATCAAGCATCGCTGTAACATTAATTAAAAATAGATTGTAGAACTTAAAAGGAATTCACAAAAATCAATAAATATCTGTAACAACAATAAGAAATTAACACACCATAATAGAAACAACACACACAAAGGAAATACGCAGCACCTGATCAGAAGAGTGGGCCTAACTCTCTGATTAGGGCTGCGTTAACTCACAGCTAAGAAGAGAACAACAACTTGCTCGTATTCGATTAACATATAAGTAATTGTTACAATATTTGTCTCTACGCAGCTAACCCCTTGCACATGAATAAAACCCCTTTTATACAAATATATGGGAACAACATATTCCCCAAATCTCGTAACTAATGCCCAAAAATATACAACTGTTTAGAACAACAACTGATTGTTGAGAGAGAGAGAACAATAAAGACCCAAAATAGGCCTGGGAGTCGCTGAGAGTTGGTTATGCTATTGCAACATTGCCGAACAACTGCTATAAACGTGGGACTGCTGCTACGTGCTGTGAATACGATACCTTTTCACTGAAATCTACGGAAATAACAAAGTTTAATAGTTTTCATAGGCAAAACCGCCGTGACCTTACTTAATCAATTAAATATTCCAAGAGACGTTAGAAGGAAGGGTTACCTTGTAGGTTTATCACAATTAATGCATATCATTTGGTGCAAAAAGGATGAAAGGAAAGGTGAAAATGTAAGGAAAAGATAGGAAGATTTGGTGCCCAACATCTCCCCCCAACTAGCCTTTTGCATGCCCTCATGCAGCTCACCGCTTCCGTAGGTCTGGATTGGAATGACTGTAGTCAGCGTGGAGCTGGGCGAGATCATACTCATCTGCCATGTTTGTTCCTGGGGGTTTGTATCCTTCTGTGAGAAGAACATCCTTCCACCAATCACCTAGTACATTGTAAGCTGGGGTGTAATGCTCTGCTGGCAACCAAATGATGGGGAACCTGAACCGGAGTCCCATCCACCAGACCCCACATGTTTGGATGCATGCTACATATCTCGGCACACGACTTAGTGCTCGTGCAAAATTTGGCGCTCCAAAAGGTTCCCTGTTCCGGACAGCTGTAGGTGACATCATCCACCTCTTCTGACAACTATCAAGGGCCTCATCTTGAAACGTGACTATTTTTTTGACACAAAGGTCAATACACCACTTCTGTGTCCTCAACATCTATTCTCTATTTCCCTCAATCTCTAAAAAGGTGGTGTGCTTATTATACATAGTCACAGATCGTTCGTGCTCCCCTACCATCATAAGAGACTTCGTGTTTTGATTCGACCAAAATGTATTAGAAGCCTTCTGCCAGTTTATCTGGTTGATAATATAGGAGCTAAGAGCCCTTAACTGAATGTCCCCCATGTATGGGACTAGATTAAACTCTTTGTCCATATGCAGGAAGTATCCCTGCAGATAAAGCTCACACATTAGATGTTGGGTTACCAAGTCATGGATTCTCAATATACAAAGGAACTGTACAGAGTCCTCGATCTCATGACTGACATCCTTCTTAATGATTTCCAAATAGAAGAAAAGAAATTGCTCATGCAAGAACAAGGCATAACTAGAATCATGAGGACGACATGCCATTACGTGTTGTGCCAAGCTGAACATCTGTTCTTTGTCATTCTTCAATTCCAACACTTTTCCTTCTAGCTGTTCTACTTTGAGTTGCTGCTTTGCATACCTCAATCGTAATATGTCCACTCACTCTAGATACTCAAAAATAGCCTGGGATGATTGCTCTTGGACCCTTTTCAGCTCATTCTGATAATGGGCCGCGGTAGATTTCCAAGTTTGAATCTCGGTTGTTAAAGCGAATTCACGGCCTTCGAACAAATTCTCGAAAGGATCTGTTTGGGTGGCAGCAGAGGTCGTAGGCACATCGTCCATCTGTGTTGCTGCTTCGACCACCGTAACCTTAGGCTTCTTAGCCCGCCGTTTATACTTTCTCACCTGCTTCTTAAGTTGATGCACCTATCTTCTTAGCCTTCAAACCTCTGTTTTCAACCGCATCATGTCTCTCAATTGTAGCTGATACTTATTTTTAAGGGGTGACCTCTTCTGTTAACATAGTTCTATCCATTCATGCTTAACAATCAATTCTTTTAGCTCTGCAGCTGGTTCAACAGGTATTGGATTACCCGGAGGAGTATCCACTGGTCCATTTACTAGGCTCTCCTTACTCGACTCCCCTTCCTTGAAAGCAATTGATTCTTCCTTAACAATTAATTCTACTAGCCCTGTAGCCGGTTCAATAGGTGATGGATCACTTGGATGAGCATCCACTAGTCCACCTATTGGGCTTTCCTTACCCGATTCCCATTTCTCAGAAGAAATTGCTTCTTCCTCCATTCTAGGTTCCGAGATATTTGTGGTCTGAAAAGCATCTCCTTCATCCATTCGCTATTCCCGTTCTTCTGCAAGGTGTTCCTCCTCCCTCTTTTCTTCGGAATGGATTTGCTGAGAATAAACAACCAACAAATTAACAATAGCCGAACCCTTTACCGAACCATCAAATTTTAAAATGGGAGGTACATCAACCTCCTTTTCTGAGCGTCGAGGAGAATGAGACACTCTTGCTCTTCCTGGTCTATACTGGCCCTGTTTGTGACCTTGAGTTCCTTCCCTTCATCTGTGACAATTTTGCTCTAGCCCGAGGGTCCTTCCTGGGTTAGCTCCTACCCCACGGTTGGCACTGGTTCTTATGGAATAGTGTCAACCTCAGGACTCATTCTTTCCACATTTTCCGGGACTAGAAGGGTTGGTGGTGGTTCTTGTGTGGCACCACCACCCGTATCCGATGCTTCCTGAATAAATGATGTTGGCATTGTTTCCCTGTGCACTTCATTAATGAAAGTGGAGTCTTGTATCACCGTGTAATCCCATCTATCGTTTCCATAATTCCTTCCTCCATCGACTCCACAATCAAGGCTAGTTATTGTGTAAAATACTTGGTTGTGGCACTGACTGTCTCTTTTGTTTCAAGCCTTTTCTGCTCCGGTTCTTCCTCTTCCATTGGTTCCACAATCGAGGCTGGTTCTTGTGTAACAAACTCGGCTGTAGCACTAGCTGTTTCTTCCAATTAAAGCTCCCTTTCTTGCTCCGGTTCCTCTTCTTCCATTTCCATCTCTTCAGGCTCTTCTTGGTCTACATATTCACCCTCTACTGGTTCCTCCTCCATTCTCTCCGACTCCTCTTCTCTAGCAGCTATAGCAGCTGCTACTTCTTCTTCTGTTGATTCCCGAAACACCGCCCAAGGAATTTGAAATCGGGTTAATGCATGCATGACCAGTAATCGAACCAACCCGTGATTAGTGATGACTGCTAGGACCTGTTGCCCATCAATTGGAGGATTTTCAGCAAAAAGAAGGGTATGTTCAAAGAGAAGACTTCTGATTGTGGAAATAGAAGACGAGCTAACACCCTGAAATAGTATTTGAACACAGTAGTGGACCGTCCTTCACAATTTATGTATTTCATAACAAAACCTGCTACATCACCCCACAGATGCAGCAAAGAGTTCTGGTCATACCCTCAGCCTTTTTGAATGACGCTCTCTCCAACTTGCAAAAATACTTTCGGGAACTCCAGGTGTGAAAACCAGCTTTGTCCCTACTGAGGCAATCCACTGAATTCTACAATAACTTCCTCTGTAATAGGGATTTCTATCCCTCTGACCTGAGAGAAATTCTCATTCAAATTGAGTGTGAATTCCATTGTAATCCCCTCATCAAATCCCTGCAACCTGTTAAAGTAGATGTCCCAGCCTGCATTGACAAAAACTTGCCACACTTCTCTATTGTTACAGACCAAGGTGGTATCCTCTGGCTCGTGATGCACAACCAACCCACCCATTGCTGTAGAAATAGTAACAACACTTGGACGCAGTCGGCTGTTGGGGAGAGAGTAACAACAACCAAATTAACAGTGATGGTAATGGCATGGTGGGACGCGGGGTAAAAGGCAGTGAAAGCGATCGATAATTTTTTGAAAAACACAAAGAATTATGGCGAATCATGGTAAGTGTAATGAAATGATTACGATAATTAATTCGTATGAATTGAAAAGACTGATTGGTTATCGAATGTACGTAATTCAAATTCCAATGCATCAAAATAATTATTACGAAATCATGGAATTTATGGGTGTACCATTCGCACAAGATTTAATAATGATATATGATATGTCATTATTGTGGTTTTAAATATGCCGTCGTTTACTTATGATAGGACCCCCCACCAACTTAAATGTAGCCATCCATGGCACGTATATGTCTCATCGATGGAATATTTTAATTGAATCCGTAAAATTCAACGGAGACGTACTTGGCGACCTACTTGGTGGCAGAGTAACAGTAGAGTAACCAACGGAGTAACAACAACGGCGGAGTAACAGTAGCGACAGAGTAACAACATCAGTGGAGTAACAATAGCGGCAGAGTAACAACAGCGGTGGAGTAACAACACCCAACACTTAGAAAATTTTTCAGGAGTAATAGTAGTGGCATAGTAACAAAACCGGTGGAGTAAGAGCAGTGATGGAGTAACAACATTTGACACTTAGAAATTTTTCAGGAGTAACAACAGTGGCATAGTAACAGCACCGACGGAGTAACAAAAACGGTGGAGTAACAACATCCGACACTTAGAAAATTTTTCAGGAGTAACAACAGTCGCAGAGTAACAACACTGGCGAAGTAACAACAGTGGTAGAGCAACAACATCTGACACTTAGAAAATTTTTCAGGAGTAACAACAGTGGCGGAGTAATAGCAGCGGTGGAGCAACAACAACAGTGGAGTAACAACATCAACTATTACTTGGAAAATTTTGTCAGCTCCTCATCATCAGATTTCGATCGTTATTCCTGCAAAAGACAAACAAGTGAGTAGTAACAACATATCTATATATATATATATATATATATATATATATATATTAAGAAGAGAATGTGGAGGAAGCATTCTCTACACCAACAACCATCAAACCAGATTTATCAGAGAGATGTTTGATGAAGGCATCCTTAGAAGTTGGATGGTATGAAGTTTGCTCTCTATGGGAAAGGTACGATTAACTGAAGGTGGACTCGAGTCAACCATTTTATCAACCAATGGTTGCTCGGGAACAAACTCTGGGATTCACATTCAAAGAGAGAGGGATTGATTAGATTCAGATTCTTATCAGTCACTTCATTAATTAGTGGAGAATTGGGAGAAAGCTTCATGTAACCAGCTGGAAGTCATGGTTGAGAAGCTGTAAGGTTTTCCAACACTTTTGAGGTTTCATCCATATAAGGACAAAGGTGAATAGGATGATTCCCTTCACATAACTTAGATGGATATTTGACTTTACCCTTTTTCCCATGGGTCTTACTATCGATAGTTGAGGGTTGGTCACCAGCATGATCTCCAGAAGTTGACGACAAATTCCGATGTAAGCCCATGGACCACACTTCTAATATATTGGGAATACTAGGACAATATCTAAGAAGGTGACCACCCTTACATAAAATGAAAGAGAATTTAAATTTATGGGGTTGATTGGAAGATTTGTGATCAGGATCTTGGGGGGAGGCCCCCAAAATCTAAGAGATTGAAATGGATCTTGGGAGGAGAGACCCCCAAGATCTGAAAACTTGAAATGGATCTTGGGGGAAAGGCCCCCAAGATCTGAAATATTGAAATTTCCAAAAGAAAAATAGGAGAATGCTGAATAAACAAAACCACAAAGAAACTTTTTATTAAAAATAGTAATGGAAATAAACCAGCTAGGGCGATGGTAGCTTATCTCTGAGAAGAGATGTGGTGGCTACATGCCTCTGAACTGTAAAGGCTACATTGTGGCGGACAATCTGTCCTTTTAAAAAATGCGACTTTTTACTTATAGTATTTTCCAGTTACAATACCACGGATCAATTCCATGGGTGAATGAATACCATGGGTGGATTTTACAATACCACGGGCGGATGCCATTTACAATACCATGGGTAAATTCCATGGGTCGATGAATAATATGGGTGGATGAGTACCATGGGTTGATGCCATTTTCCATTTAGATCATTCCTCCCTTCTTAAGAAGCAATGGTCCCCATTGATCTAAATGGAAAATGGCATCAATTTTTCCATACTAGTTGTGTCTGTAGCAATGGTTGTTGGGTTACCCCCCTGCTTATTTTGCTTCTTCTTCTTTGCCCTTTTCTTTTTCTTCTTAGCTTCCAGGTTACTAGAATCAAGACTTTCACCAGGTGAAGAGGAAGAAAGAGATGAAGAAAAAATAGGTGAAGAAGGAAAAGGGTCACATTTAGGATCAACATGAGGTTTATGTTATTTAGGTGGAGGATAACTCGGTTAAGAAGCACCAATATTTCCAAAAGAAGGAAAATGACCAGGATTCCTGTGAGAGGGGTTCCCTTGATTGGTAGACTCTAGAACTATTTCCATTAGTCTAAATCTAAGATCTACTAAAGAGTTGTTCCATGGGGAAGATGTTGTTCCATGGCCAATTAATTTATTTTAGAAATTAAAGACATAAACAAAACAAAAGGGTAACTAGGCATAAAGTTTTACCAAGCAACCGTGAATTACAATATACACCTTGGTGAACCAAGGACTTAATGTATGTGTAGGAGATCTCGCAGAATGCTTTGTTCGGTGTATCACCGTCTACAAGGTGATTCAATTGGTTACCTATGGATGGATAACAACCTATAGGGGACTCCCAAAATATACTTGACAGTACGTGGGAGTGCAGTCTGTAGTAGTGTTGTCTAATGCGTAACTGTTTGATGAGAGCGTTCCCATATACCTTATGTGCGTGGAGGGTCATCTAATATACCCAAAGATACGTGGAGAACGATCCTATACACTCACATATGTGGAATGATATTTCACCCCTAGGATGCAATGCTGGCAAACAATGACAACTCCTATGTTTAACGATGTCGGAACATGTCTCTCGCCTAGACCTCTAAGTGTTTGCGTTAATGTTACAAATGCTCCTTAGGTTGATTAAGGTGAATTTAGAGTTTATCTTGAATTATATTTCACTTTCAAGGATCAAAATTTGATGTCACCTGAACACACCTATGATGCAACTAATATGAGAAAAATAACTCTTTTGAATTTCGATGAAAGGTATCTAGTGTAGGGAAGAGGTGCAAATAATGATGCAACAATCAAATATGCAACAAACAAGAGCTTCCTAACTAGATATTTCAATTTCACTATTCCAATTCAATTTAAAGCATTAAAATATGCCAAACCATGCAATGTAGTCAATGCATGATTCCCCTGAAAACTATGCAAATGTAATCTATACACAATTTCTTTTCCTGTTGTGAAAATTAGAATTCTAACTATGAAAATGTGAACTATGCAAGAGAATTCCAATGAAAATAAATGTAATCTGAGATTTCATAAATAGACAACTCAAATTGAAATTGGGTGAAAATTTCAAAAATCAAAAGAGATATCACTCGAAGGCGATTAACACTCATACACAATGAAGACAAAAACACATAATTTCACACTAGGGAATTCCAATTTCACATACAAAATCCTAGATGAAAATGCAAATATTTTTCTTTTCAACACACTTGATTTTTGACATGAAGAAACCTAAGTTGCAAATGTTTAATAACTGATTCAAATGCACTTTTCAGAATGAGGACTAAAATAAAAATTCATCCAAGCAGTCCATGATCAAACGACATCAGTTTGCAAGTGACCAAATGATAAGAACAAAGAAATATCAAAACCAATTCTTACCAAAGGAAATCAAACAAAAACGAAAACCAAATGGATTTTTTATAGATACCTCAAGGAACTCAAGACTCGGGAAGGTCAGCTGGAAGTAGGCTGATCAAAGAGACACTAAAAAACAAGGGCAAGATGTTGTGCAAAAATAGGGGCCAACGCTGGTGTTGGGCATTGGATAATCCAATGCTCCTCGTGTGTTTCGTGACATGGACTAACCGCCTCTTGAGGATCCGTTAACTTTGGCGATGCATCCGTTTACTAACACCTATGTGTTTTGGTGTAACAACAATCATGATCCCAACAAGTGGTATCAGAGCCAAAGGTCTCGAGTTCGAATCACACCCGGCTCGTGCTGGGGGGAGATTGTTGGGCATTGGATAATCCAACACTTCCTGTGTGTTTCGTGACATGGAATAACCGCCTCTCGAGGATCCGTTAACTCTGACGATGCGTCCGTTTACTAACACCTGTGGGTTTTGGTGTAACGAATTTCATGATCCCAACAACTGGTGCAAAAGAAGCACTAATGCTTTGCAATGCCGGGATAGAGTGGGCCCAAGTGAGGTGCAACGCTCTGTTAGAGGCACTGTGTTATGTAACCAACTCACAAAATAGAAGAAAAGATAGATCAACGACTTCAAAATCAACCTCTTCAAGGGGGAAACCTCCTTTACATTACACAAATGAATAATTCTTGGATGATACAAATGACAATACCTCCTTTCTATATATAGGAGTCTAAGGGGTCAAAATACAATCAAATCCAACATAACAATAATAATATAAGGGCACAACAATAACAATAGTTGGATTTTATGGGACACAATAATAATAATATGGGGGCAATAGGGGCACAAAAATAACAATATGGGGACAATAGGGGCACAACAATAACAATAAGGGATACAATGACAATAGTAATGGGGGAATCACTAGTATTATAGGGACCTAACATGCCTCTTTCCTTCAAAAAAGTGTTGTCTTCAACGTTTGAGTAGTTCTGGATTCTTCTGTATAAAATTCTGAACCCCCCATGTGGAATCTTCAATGGGTAAGTTCTTCCACTTGATGAGATACTCCGAAATTGATCGATTTCGTAGCTATCGAGTTCTTGTTTCTGTGACTGCTTCAGATTCCAATATAATTTTTCCTTCCTCGTAAAGTTATATCAATATTGTTCGAACTGGGAGTTTGTCACCTATAACCTTCTTTAAGCATGAACCATGGAAAACTGAGTGCACTCGGAAGCTGCAGGAAGCTCCAATTTGGATGCCATAGGACCAATATTTTGCAACACCTATTACGGACCATAATACTTTGGTGATAATTTATTATCCTTCTTAGCTTGCTTGAGGGACATTTTTTTATATGGTTGTAGCTATAGGAATACCTAGTCACCTACATCAAAACTTCTTTCGCTGCGATGTTGATCTGCCTATTGTTTCATTCTATGATGTGCCAAATTGAGGTTATCCTTTAAGAGTTGGAGAAATTTTTGTTGATGCTTGATGCGATCTTCCACTGCTTTAACCTTAGAATTTTTTCTTTATTATGATGTGATGGATGGTGAATGATATCCATAAAGTTCCATAAATGGGGTCATTTTTGCTGCAGTATGGAAGGAAGTGTTATACCACCATTCAGCCAGAGGCAACCATTTGACCCATTGTTTCTGTTTATTAGATACATAGAAACAAAGATATCCTTCCAAAAATTTATTTATTATCTCAATTTTCCCATCAAATTTAGGATGATAAGATGAACTATGAGCTAATTGAGTACCAAGGAAAGAAAATAATTCTATCCAAAAATTTTGAGTGAAAATGGGATCTCTGTCGCTTACAATAATCTTTGGGTTTCTTGAATTGTTTCCATAAATGCAGTAGAAACTATACTGGATTTAAATGGATGCGATAATGCACAAAAGTGTGCATACTTGGTAAGTCTGTCAACTACCACCATGATGACACTCTTTACTTCGGACTTGGGTAAGCCTTTGATAAAATCCATTAAAACCTCCTCCCAATGTTGGCTTGGAATGGTTAAAGTTTGTAATAGACCCAAGGTCTTAATTGTTTGAACTTTATTTTGTTGGCAAACCAAACATTCTGCCACAAACTTTTGAATATCTGATTTAAGGCCATCCCAAAAAAATTCCTGCTTAACTGTGTGGTAAGGTTTTACAAATCCTGAGTGCCCTCCTAAGGGAGAGGTGTGCTATTCCATAAGAATCTTTTGTTTGAGTTGGGAATTATTACATATGTATAAGTGGTCTATGTACCATAACGAATCATTTTTCTAGCTAAATGTATCATATATACTGGGATCTTGTTGTAACTTTTGAATGAGTGCCCACACTTCTTCTTCATTCTTCCATTCATCCCCTACTTCGTTTATCCAATCTAGTTGGATAATAGAAATGGCACAAAGCAATGCTTCCACATCCTTATCCTTTCATGAGAGTGCATCTGGCACAACATTTTTCTTCCCTTTTTTTGTAGATGATTTCAAAGTCATAACCTGACATCTTTGTGACCCATTTTTGTTGCTCTTTTGAAGATAATCTTTGTTCTAAAAATTATTTAAGACTATCATGTTCTGTTTTTATCTTGAAGTGTCTTCCCATTAGGTAGGGTCACCATTTCTTAAGTGCATGTAGTATTGCTAACATTTCCTTCTCATAAATAGCTTTGTGTAAATACTTTCCTTTGATTGGATGAATTTCAAAAGAAATGGGTCTTTCTTCTTGCATTTAAACAACACCAATTCCATTTCCTAAGGCATCACATTCCACAGTAAAGGTTTTTGTGAAGTCCAGCATAGCTAAGACCGGTGCTTGGCACATTGCCTCTTTAAGATGTTCAAAGGCCTTTGTTTTTTCTGGAGTCCAAGAAAATTCATCTTTCGTCAATAATATTGTCAGAGGTGTTGCTATTCACCCATAATTCTTAACAAACTTGCAATAATACCCTCTCAACTCGAGAAATCCTTGGAGATGCTTTATGGATGTGGGGATTTTCCATTCCTTAATGGATTTAATTTTTTTAGGGTCTACCTTCACACCTTCATGAGATACAATATGACCCAGATATTCCACCTTGTGTACTCCAAAGAAACATTTGGAGCTTTTGGCATATAATTGTTTCTCCTCCAATAGTTTTAGCACCGTGTCAACATGTTGAACATGATCCTTCCAAGACTTGATGTAGATTAGTATATCATCAAAAAATACTAACACAACTTTTTCTAAGGAAGGGTTTGAAAATGGAATTCATCAAACCTTGAAATGTAGAAGGTGCATTGGTAAGGCCAAAAGGCATGACCAAAAATTCATAATGACCCTCATGAGTTCTAAATGTTTTTTTTGGAATATCTTTAGTTTTCATTCTGATTTGATGATATCCTGAACAAAGATCCAAATTGGTGAAGTAAATTGATCCATGCAATTCATCCAATAATTCATCAGTGACAAGAATGGGAAAATTATCTTTAATAGTGATCTTGTTGAGCTCCTTATAATCTGGACACATGCGCCATGAGCCATACTTCTTGTGCACCAATACTACTGGAGCAGAGAAAGAACTTTGACTAGGTTGAATTATACCAGCCTCTAGCATTTCTGCAACCATACATTCAATTTCACTCTTTTGGGCATAGGGATATCTGTAAGGCCTAATGTTTGGAGGAACACTTCTTGGAATCAAATGAATAACATGATCATGATCATGAATAGGTGGGAGGCCTTTGGGAGTCTCAAATACCTTGTAATTACTATCCAAGACTTTTTGGAGATTTGGAGAAATAGATGATTTCGATGTGGGAACCTCTAGCGAACATAATTCTGCAATTACGCCTCATTGTTCTTTCTTTAGAAGCTTTTTCATTCCATTAGAGATGATTATCTTTCTTGGTTTCCCTGTGATACCCCTTAATTCAACTTCCTTTCCTTCCGGAGAAAAATTCATGAAAACTTCTTGAAAATTAAAAGCTATTGTACTCAAGGATTGTAGCCATTGGACTCCTAGTACAACATCAACACCACCCATTGGAATGGAAAACATTGGGCTATTCAATACATATTCTCCCATGGATAGCTTGATATTATGGCACTTTCTAGAGCAATTTATGGTTCCTCCACTTGCAATCATCTCTTGACACTTTGGTGCTAGATATAGGAATAAATTCAATTCCTTAACTATCTTACAATGAATAAAATTATGGGTACTTCTTGAATCAATCAACACTATTACCTTTTTCTTCTTGATATGTCCTTCTATCTAATAGTTTGAGGAGTGGTAATTCTAGCCAATGCATTACAAGATATGGTCGGATTCATTTCTTCTTTCTCTAGGGATTGTTCCTGGTGTATATCCTCTTCTTTTGATGTTTCTTGTTCCTTTTCTTCCTCCTCTTCAAAATCTGTGTAAAATAATTTTTTCTCAGCAAACTTATGACCTTTAGTGTATTCTCTATCACAACTGTAACAAATCCCTTTTGCTCTTTTTTCTTCCAATTGTTGTGGTATCAACCTTGTAGGTTGTGGAAGGCTAGGGGAAAAAACACTTCCATATTTATAGTTGTGAGTGGTAGGCTTCCTTGTTTCCATAATTTTGCTTTCCATTTTTCTTGCCAACCTAAATGCCTTCTCCAACGTATCAGGTTCCCAAAGATGAACCTCATGTTGGATGTTATCCTTTAAAGTCCCTAAGAACACATCAATCCTATGCTCCTCTGGAATATCTTTTACTCTTATATTCATTTTTTGGAAGTCCTCAATGTGCTCCATCATTGAACCCTTTTGTTTGAGATTTATCAATTGGCTAAAAAAAGTGTTTCTTTTTGTATCCTCATAATTTATTATCATTTCTTCCGTAAAAATTGCCTAATTGAAAATTTGTTTATGAGAATAAAGACATCGATACCATACAAACTGATTTGGTTCCAAATATAAATTTTTAATGTGTGCCTTTTGTGTGTTTTGCACATTATGGAGATAAAAATATTTCTCCATCTGTAGTATCCATGTTACATGATCCTTGCGATAAAACTTCCTCATATCGATATTTGGAACATGGTGGGTCTTAAATCCACCATTAGAGTCTATGAAATCATGATTAACATTTCTTTTGTTCTCCTCATGAGTTTCCTTTATTACCCTTTTTCCATTAGTAAGCATTTCTTGTAGAAAATTTGTCAAATCTTCCTTCAAATCTTCCATGTTGCCTTTAAGTTTTTCTTCTATACCATCCATCTTAGCTTCCACGCATGTCTTCAAATATTCCATGTTGTCTTTAATTTTTTCTTCTATACCATCCATCTTAGCTTCCACGCCTTTCTTTAAACCATCCATCTTAGCTTCCACACCATCCATATTAGCTTCCACGCCTTCCTTTAAACTATCCATCTTAGTTTCTGTTACTTTTTGTGAGAGTAAATTTTGTTGCACCTGGTCTCGTAATTTTGATATATCATGTTGCATTTCTTCCTCTTCTTCATGAGTCATGCTAGAGATTTCAGGTTGCTTACTAGGTGTTTCCATTTTCTTTGTTCAGGGCATCAATTAATGATAATAATGCTTCACTATGCCCTTTGAATTCCTTCAAACTAGTTTTTTCAAACCAAACTTATGCAAACTTTTAAAAAACTACACACCTTTTTTCACATTGTAGGAGCTCGATATTGAATATGTTGTATCTCTGTAAGTTCGGATCTCCAAGGTATGAAATTTCATCCAGTGGTAGCCCTCTGAGTCTTATTTCCAACCCCGGACGTCTGATCAAGATTGGATTCTCCAAGGACGAGTTATACCTAATCACCCACAATAACCTTATTATAGACTGGTTCAGTAGAGTGAACTTGTACGAAGTGCCACGTGTCACTGTTTTGACCTTAGGACCTGAATCCCATATGCAGAAAACTACAATCCATCCTTTTTCTATAACATTTAATGAAATTTCAATAAGATGCTCAAAGAGAACGTTATGACGATTTTCCCCAGGTCATCAGTTTGAGATATAATTCGGGAGCCTGCAAAAACCCTAAGTTCCTTGGATCCTATCTCCAAAACTATTGTGAGACAAGATTTGAACATCATATGTGAGGTTCATCAAGATTTTGGCTCCTGGGTTTTAATTTCCTTTTCTGAAATGTTATAGAAAAACGTTATAGCGAAAATTCCACGATGAACTATTTGGATCAACGAACCCCTAAAATCCAAAGCTCTGATACCAAATGTTATGTAACCAGCTCAAAAAATAGAAGAAAAGATAGATCAACGACTTCAAAATCAGCCTCTTCGAGGGGGAAACCTCCTTTACATTACACAAATGAATAATTCTTGGATGATACAAATGACAAAACATCCTTTCTATATTTAGGAGTCTAAGGGGCCATAATATAATCAAATCCGACATAACAATAATAATATAAGGGCACAACAATAACAATAGTGGGCTTCTATGGGGCACAATAATAACAATATGGGGACAATAGGGTGTTGAGGCCTTAGAAATATTTGGCAACAACAAAGGGGGATAAACACCCGGTCTGGACCTTAGAGCAGCTCCTTTTCCGTTTGGGATAGTGGCTCCAATTGGATATGATGGGACCAATTTCCTAGTGTTTTGGGTTTAAATGATTTGCGGGATTTTTCTGATGTTTGCAAAAGAATAACTAAAAATTAACACGACTTTGTTCTAAGATGCAAAACTTTGAATTAAATCTATTTTAATATAACCCGGGGTATTGCTGGTTTTATGCGATATAAAAAGATGTCTATGTAATCTATGATGATATAGATCAATCATAGACTATATAGAGTTAATATATTGTAAGATGATTCCTTTGAGAAAATAGCTAATGAAAAGAACTGTGAAAAACATATCGCATATTCTAATGATCATATATAAAACAGAACATTCTCTATCCTGATATCGTACAATAGTGCAACTAATACTTCAAACAAAGATGATAGATTTCATACATAATTCATGAAAGATAAACTTATCACTAATACTAGAACAAGGATTTAGAAAACATGATAATATTACCATATGTGTACTATTCTGTTCATTTTGACTAGTGACAATAGGCCATAATCAATATTCTATCGATAAGCCTCCCAAAGAATATAATAGTGCATCAACAGTGATCAACAAAAAGATATTTGATTGAAAAGACCATGTTCCATGATTCCATCAAGGCATCTACAAACTTATGATAGCACATTCTTTGTAAATGTTCTTAATAAAATTTTGGACCCTTCTCTAAATGCATGAGAAGGGTTTAAATACTATTCTTAATTAACTAAAAATAACTTATACAAAATATCTATGAGGAGGTTTCAAACAACCTTCCTCGTTCCTATTATCCAACTTTCCAAAAATAATACTGCTAAAAAATGAATCAGGTCTTCATTGATTAATCACTGTTGCCAGCTTTGCCTCTTAGCTAGCAAATATCATACATTGGCATGACTTGTGGTGGCATCCCAAATTGTGTTCTCAACTACCCTGCAAATATAACATCATGTAAAGGTGGCAACATTCTCTGTACTGACTCCAAGGAGCAATTCAAGATCATAATTTGACTGTGTGTGTCACACGGAATCAGTCAAGGGTGCGGACACAACTGACCTTCCTAGAAGTCTTAAGACATTCTAATGACAAACAAAACAAACTGGAGCTATCCTTCTCTAAACATACATTATGATATGTGAAATCAAGTGTTTCGTTCTTACCTTTGTCCAAACGCTGTTGTAGAAGTCCAAGCTTTGTTGATCTGGATGAGCTCCTCCTTTTCTCCAAAACCTGCAATCACCAACAGTCAAACAATTAAATAGCACCTGATTATAACATAAAACAAAGCATATTCAACACATAGACCAAGGAGTACATGAAATAACCCATTAACAACAAGTTATTGAGAAGAATGGACCAATTTGCATTAAAGGTAATCAAAAGGAACCATTACAACCTGAGCCTTGGTGTTGTGCAAGCTCCTTCCAGGGTCCACAAGAGTCTTCCTCTACTTTGACAAAGCTCACCCACTTCCAAATAGAACAAGTAAAGATGACAATCTCTCCTCACAAGCTTCTAAATGGGAGTCCTAATTCCTGTAGCATTTACCCTTAGAAATCTATAGCTTTTTCCCTTCTTCCTTCTGGCTCAATGCCTCTTTTTATAGTGCTCAAGAGGAAGTTAATCAGGTCCACCATCAATGGGATAGTCCCCTCTTTGGATGGGATCACTCCCTTATTGATGGGATAAGTTCCTCTTTGATAGGAGTGCATGAACCATCTGGAGGCGCTCAATACACATCAAACAACCTTCTAGAATGCTCTAGAAATGACCACAAGTAAGTTTTTAAAGATAAAACTTGCACATTTTAACCTTTTCAGAGGGACGCACCTGCCCCTTTAGATACAGAGCGTCCTTGGACGCAGACCTTATGAACAAAAGGTGCGTACCCGCAGGAAAGGCTTGAGAGAACCTGCGTACCCAGAGATAAACATATTTATAAAGACTTTCTCTCTTTCTTGGAGTTTGACATGAATAGTAGAGGCATAAGACTTGCTCAAGAGGGTAGTATGACTGTTGATAGAGCCATACCGACTGTAAATAGCCATGGTGACATTTTTTAGTGTAACAGATTGCCCCCTAAAGTGCGAAGCCTGGAATAGATTAGGGTTTTGTATTATCTAGGAAGGGTGAAGCGCTTTATCATTTCGAGGATTATCTCGTGGAGAACCTGGTTGGAACCTGCAATTTTCAACACAAAATACATGGATAAGATTATATCATCACTGAGGTAGGCATTCCCATACTCAGATAAAAACTTTAACTAACAGACTAACTACTCTGATACAGGAATGATTTTGTAGTACATCATAATCATAGACTTTTGTAGACACAGTATGGGCGCAACCATCTGTTTATGATTAGTCTACTTAGATAATGAATACAAAACTCCTCGCAGCCTGGATGTTAAAGATTTGATCCAGGGTCTTCATTCCTACTTCTCGAATTGGTACGATTCTAGCCATGCGAATAAATGAGTCGATGTCGAACATGGTAGAAACCACTTGATTACCAGTCGATGATGTGAACTGTTAACAAGCGTGAGAGAGACCACCAGTAATGTCAATGGTTCTCAAAGTACCCAGTACAATCCATGAGATGTGAATGAATGAGTTGATGTCGAACATTTCACGGAATCCTTCGATCGAAAGTCAATGATGTAAACTGACGTCAAAGGCGAGAAACCTGCCATTGATGCATGCAGACTTCAAGGCACTGACGATTTCTAAGTCATATCTCTAGATAATGTGTTGATGTCGATAGAAAGTGACCCGTTGCGGGCAAGCCCACAACACGAAATCATTGTTCAAGTTGAAGAAATATTGCTGTAAGGACTGACTCAGGGATGGTCAAATGGATGACAAGTATTTTGCAGATGAAAGTTTTGTTTGCAGACCTCTTGGACACATAACGACACGACAGATGGTTTGGTGCTAAATAACTCAAAGTTAATCCCCGGAACCCGGTTGAAGACTTTCAAAAGTGGTTTGATTGACTATGAGGTAAAAGATTTCCCAACCCAGGTGAATGAAAAGTGTCGTGTCCAAGAGTGGTAATAAAGTTTCTTCTGAGACAAAAGGTAACAAATAGGCTCATTATTCTCTCTTTTCCCCCACCATTTCTGGCAAGTACCTCTTTATTTTTAACAAGCTTGAGGAGGATAACATATGCTTGATTATAAGCTCATCCTTCGGATGAGTCCAACCCAGTTTTGATTCGAACCCTAGGAAGGAGTGGTTCGTTCCTGTTTGTAATTGAACAGGTCCTTTACTGTGAAATGTTTAACGAGCCCAGTATAGGAGAAACTCGGCGTTTTTCAATTTTAGAGAGTCTGAAAAACTTAAGAAAACTCCAAGTTGAACTTTTTCGTAAATTTGTGTCCCTCAAGCCCGAAAAAGTATAAAATAATACCTGGGGGAACAGCTTGATCTTGCGACCAAGGAGTACTTTCATAATTAGTGTCATTGACCTGAAAAGTAAAAAGCGACCAAGGACACGTCGTTTTATTTTCGTATCGAGTTTGAAACGACAAAAACCCGGCAATCTTTTCCTGATTTTACGGTCAGAAAAGAGCTATAAGGGGACCGTCTTTTAATTCCGTTTTTAACGAGTGTAAAAGAAACGCTCAGCAATCTTTTCATTTTTTAGGAGTCTGAAAAGGGCTTAAAAGAGAACTCCAAGGTTTCACTTTTTCGTAAGTTTTAACGAGTTCGAAAAAATGATAAAAATGTACTCATATGGCCAACTTTCAATTTAATTTACGAGCAGGAAAAAACAGAAAGAACTCGGTATTTTCATTTGTTTTACGAGAATGAAAGATAACAAAATAATCTCGAGATTTTCATGAGTTTAACGAGTCTTGAAAATAACTGAAATTGACTCGAGATAGGTTTCATTTTTACAAAAGCTTGAAACAGAGAAAAACTATGCTTCAAAGTAGTTTCATTTTTGCACAAGCTTGAAACAGAGAAAAACTGTGCTTGATGCCCCCTAAGCATAACTGCTAGAGCGCATGCCCCCCCAGCTTCATTTCATTCAACTAAGTACAAGCTGGATGGAATGAAGGTTCATGAACGAGATCGTTTGAAAAGCTCGACCTAAAACTGTAAGAAAATTATGCAAAACACTGAAATAACTAACCTAAATATACAACTTAACATTTACGAGATCTAGTCAAACTCTCGATTCATGTAGAGGAGGATTTGTTTCATTTTTTAACGAGCTTGACACAGGAAAAGAACTATGCTCGGATTCGGTTTCATGTTTACGCAAGCTTGAAACGAAAAACTATGCTTGTTATAAGTTCACATGCCCCCAGCATAATGACGCAAAACGAGGTACATGCCCCCCAAGCTTCATTTCATTCAATGAGGTGGATGGAATGAAGCTTTGCTTTCAAGATCTTGGAAAGACTTGTAGGAGCTGTTTCATTTTCTTAGTGTGGTTGACACAGGAAAAGAACTATCCTCAAAACCCTTGTTTCATTTTTTAAACGAGCTTGACACAAGATAAGGAACTATGCTCATAACTACTCTCTACAATCTACCTAACAAAAAACTCTACTCTAAAAACCTTGATTCATTTTTTAACGAGCTTGACACAAGACAAGGAACTATGCTCATGAATCCTTGTTTCTTTTTTTTAACAAGCTTGACACAAGACAATGAACTATGCTCTAAAATCTACCTTCTTAACCTACCCTTGTTTCATTTTTTAAATGAGCTTGACACAAGAAAAGGGACTATGCTCAAGAAGTTCGCATGCCCCCAGCATAATGATGCAAAGCGAGGTACATGCCCCCCAGGCTTCATTGCATTCAACCGGCTGGATGAAATGAAGGTTTACTTTCATTATTTAACTTGAAAAGGGAGTTGTTTAATTTTTAAGGAGGTTGACACAAGAAAAGAACTATCCTCATACCTGATTCATTTTTTAACGAGGTTGACTCAGTAACAGGAACTATCCTCACAACCTACTTTCTACAATCTACCTACATATCCTAAAATCTAGCTGATTCATTTTTTAATGAGGTTGACTCAGTAAAAGAACTATCCTCATGACATCCAATTCCATTTTTTTAACGAGGTTGAGAGAGGACCAAACTATCCTCGTACACACTGATTCATTTTTTAATGAGGTTGACACAGTAAAAGGAACTTTCCTCACGCTAGCCTGTTTCATTTTTTAACGAGGTTGATACAGGAAAAAACTATCCTCGTAAATTGATCATGGCTTCCAACTGGAAGAAAGACATGTCAATGGACACACCTTGATCATGGCTTCTAAGAGGTCTTCATCAGAAGGAAGAATACTTCTCGGAAAGGAACACATGTCAAGGGACTCAAAAGGGATAAGAACATTGTGTTCAAGTAATCCCATAGAGTTTTTCATGTCAATTACCGGATCTAAATCAAAGGAAGATGAGCAATCAATGAGAGGCTCACTTGCATCGGTAACTGAAGACATGGGGCCAGTTGCCACATAATTAACCCATGGCAGGGTAGATACCACTTTATAATCAGGAACATTTAGGGGTGTCATATTATTGGTAGTTGAGACAAGATTAGGGAACGAAAGCTGGTCTACAGTCACAATACTGCCATTGTGAGGGAAAGACATCACGCGAAAGAGTGTCGATACGACAGCTTTCATTGCATAAACATAGTCTCGCCCAAGGAGTAAATTGAAATCCAAGGGACCTCGAACTACCATAAGATCAATACAGACAGTTTTACCTTCCAAGGTAATAGAAAACTTAGGAAGGATCCCTAAAGGTTCACTAATGGTTCGGTTAAAAGCTTTCAGATTCTGCGTAATAGGCGCAAGCTGAGGGGAACCCAAAGCTTTCCAAACAGTTGAGGATAAAATACTAACGGAAGCACCCTCATCTACCTGAGTACGATGTATGTCCCTACCACCAGCCTTGACAATGATTTGGAAAGGGATGGAGGAAGGAAGACGCGGTTCTGTCAGTCTATTCCAGTCAAAGGAAAAGACCTCAGTGCTTGGAGGGGGTTCTATAGAAACAGGTGAAATGCCCCCTGGCGTAGAAGAATCTGATGTAACAAGAAGAACCTGAGCGGTATGAAATTCACTTTCTAAAGGGAAAGTGGGATCGACCGAATGTGAAATTGAATCGACCACTTGATCAACTAATGGATCATCAACCTGAGTGACATGAGTTTCACTCTCCAATGGGAGAGTGTGATCGACTGTACTTGAATTTAGATCAATCACTCCGTCAGTTGATGGTAGGTTGGGAGAAAGTTTACGGTAACCAGTTGGAAATTCTTGCTGTGGAATAGTAAGGTTTTCCAACAATGTTGAGGCTTCATCCATGTGAGGGCAAATGTGAGTTTGATGACTCCCTTTGCATAGCTTACAAGGAAACCTAACTTTACCCTTTTTCCCAGGAACCTGACTATCACTGGTTGATGGATCAACGGAAAGTTGATGAGATTTTTCTGACCATACTTCCAGGACCTTTGGAATACCAGGACAATTGACAAGGAAGTGGTCACCCTTACAAAGCCTGCAAGGGTATTTGGGTTTACGATGCATGTCGGAGTTTTCCTCAACACGACTAACACTTACAACCATGGTTGGTTGGTTGACTTCTTTCTTATCTTGCTTCTTCTTCTTCTTTTTCTTCTTCCCTTTCTTCTTCTTCTTAGCCTCCTGGTTACTGGCATCAAGGATTTTATTACGCGAAGAGGAAGAAATGGAGGAAGAAAAATTAGGCGAAGAAGGTAAAGGGTCAACAGAAGGTTGGTGATGTTGAGAGGGTGAACTCTGTTGAGGTGAAGCATCCGGTTGAGATGGTACAATTGGAGTACTTTGGGCCAACGAAGTTGAAAATAACCATATCGGTAATCCTATTGTAAATCCAGGTAATGACAAAGTAGCCATATAAGGAGGACCAACATTTCCAAAGTAAGGAAAAGTACTAGGATTCTCATTAGGAGGGGTTCCTAGGTTGATAAATTCCGGAACATTTTCCATTATATTCAACTTCAGTGAATTTTATTAACAATTTAAAACTAAAATTAACAATTCACAATTCACACCTAACAATTTAAAATTCACAATTCACACCTATGGTCTCTAAAAGTAAAAACAAACAAATTAACACGTGCTATCAAATCTAGGAGTCAAACCACACACAAACAGTAAGCTCTCCGGACCGAAAACACTAGTTGGTGATTAAGCCCAACCTCGCAGAATCCAGTACAGAAATAGTGGGTGGAACAGTTACCCCGACAACCTGCTTAATGAATAGACTGGACCAAGTTCCTCCACTTTAACCGTCTCGAGTGAAGTGAACCCCCCAGAAAATCCAAGTGAGTATAGCCGACATCTGCTCCAGGTACAGTGGGATCTTCCCTCCACCATCACCTTGGGTAGAATCCTAAAGATTATGGTCACTAAGGTTACCAACGGCCACAAGTACACCTGGGGGAACAGTCTAAACTCTGACAGCACGCAAGGGCAGAGTAGCAAGCTCAATCCCCTTACCGGATCCTTGACAGTAATCCAAGGTTTACCGATAAGTGACCCCTGGCTCCTCGACAATGGTTAATCCGAGGTTTACCGTTTGTAATACGTACTGTCTGGCGTCGTTCCCAACGAGGGAGGATGGATCCCCTCACTGGTTCGGACACGAGCTCGTGCTTCTCCTTTAAGAGGAGCTTTCCCAGAGTGTAAATGTAACAATTGGATTTGATTCTATCACAAGATCAACTACTTGTTTGGTTTTACTGTCTTGGAGAGTTAAGTACTCACCTACTCCAAGACACTAGCCTAAGCTATGTTGGTGCTTCAGAGCCCTAGAAATGTAAAAATTACTAGATGAATTTTAATTAAGCGCTGTGTTATTAAGGCTGTTATTACTCAAATGGGTAAATGGATATGAAACCAATGGTGTTATGACCCGACTCAACTGAATGCAATCGAATATGATAATGTAATCTTTTCAATTCGATGAATCCTAACTAAAGTAAGGAGAGAGTTTCCATTCACTTCCAACAATGCAAAAAATTGATCACTAAGAGAAAATATAACAAATTCTCTAATGCACTAATTTCATCAAGAAGAACTAATGCAAATCAATTCCAAACCATTTTTTTTATTTTATTTCTGTGTAAATTCAAATCAAAGAAAGCTGATCTAAATCTACAATTGATTTTTTCAGAATGTAAACTATGCAATTGTAATCTATGCACAATTCACTTGAAAAGTATGCAAATGTAATCTATGCACATTTTTCATTAATATTCCGAAAAGGAGAATTCTAATTATGCAAATGTGATCTATGCAAGAGAATTCTCAAACACAAGATGATTCTAAGGTAATCTAAGAACCAACAAGTGCAAGTCGAGAAAATTGGGTGAGAGTTCCAAAGATCATAACATAAAAAACACTCAAAGGCGATTAACACTCATACACAATTTAGCCCCCCCCGGCGAATGAGGGGGAAATTTTTTTGCAAAAACAAAAGCAAAAAGATGCAAAATTGTGAAAGGACTAAGAGAAACCTCCAAGTAATGACCAAAGGAAATCAAATCAAGAATTTCTCAAAAAGAGACTCAAAACACCCAATTAATGAAAGCTTAAAGCAGGAATGCCAATGAAACAAGCTTAGGTGAAGATCTTTGACAAGAGACTAATGAATCTGGGCAGTAAAAACTAAGAAAAAACAAAAACTAAGAGCAAAAATGCAAAAAAAATGGAATTTTCTCAAATTTTAGCAGGGGACGCAGGCAACCCGTTAGAACAGGTGCGGGCCCGCACTGTGCACACAGCAACAGTGCGTCCATGGACGCACTGTGCAATACTCAGAGGGTGCGTCCTACTGGAAAATTCAAGAAAAACCAAAATGAATCTAACCCTAAGCTAACCCACCCAGAGACAAAATCACAGAGCCAAAACCAGAAAAATAAACCAATTTTCTCAAAGCAAAGTTCACACAAAGGAAAATACTTTTCTCATCAATGGAATCCCTAGCGGAGTCGCCAATTTGTCACACGGAATCAGTCAAGGGTGCGGACACAACTGACCTTCCTAGAAGTCTTAAGACATTCTAATGACAAACAAAACAAACTGGAGCTATCCTTCTCTAAACATACATTATGATATGAGAAATCAAGTGTTTCGTTCTTACCTTTGTCCAAACGCTGTTGTAGAAGTCCAAGCTTTGTTGATCTGGATGAGCTCCTCCTTTTCTCCAAAACCTGCAATCACCAACAGTCAAACAATTAAATAGCACCTGATTATAACATAAAACAAAGCATATTCAACACATAGACCAAGGAGTACATGAAATAACCCATTAACAACAAGTTATTGAGAAGAATGGACCAATTTGCATTAAAGGTAATCAAAAGGAACCATTACAACCTGAGCCTTGGTGTTGTGCAAGCTCCTTCCAGGGTCCACAAGAGTCTTCCTCTACTTTGACAAAGTTCACCCACTTCCAAATAGAACAAGTAAAGATGACAATCTCTCCTCACAAGCTTCTAAATGGGAGTCCTAATTCCTGCAGCATTTACCCTTAGAAATCTATAGCTTTTTCCCTTCTTCCTTTGGCTCAATGCCTCTTTTTATAGTGCTCAAGAGGAAGTTAATCAGGTCCACCATCAATGGGATAGTCCCCTCTTTGGATGGGATCACTCCCTTATTGATGGGATAAGTTCCTCTTTGATAGGAGTGCATGAACCATCTGGAGGCGCTCAATACACATCAAACAACCTTCTAGAATGCTCTAGAAATGACCACAAGTAAGTTTTTAAAGATAAAACTTGCGCATTTTAACCTTTTCAGAGGGACGCACCTGCCCCTTTAGATACAGAGCGTCCTTGGACGCAGACCTTATGAACAAAAGGTGCGTACCCGCAGGCAAGGCTTGAGAGAACCTGCGTACCTAGAGATAAACATATTTATAAAGACTTTCTCTCTTTCTTGGAGTTTGACATGAATAGTAGAGGCATAAGACTTGCTCAAGAGGGTAGTATGACTGTTGATAGAGCCATACTGACTGTAAATAGCCATGGTGACATTTTTTAGTGTAACAGTGTGGTTTGACCAAAAGTTGCCATACTGCTTCCCAGTCGATTTTTGATAGCCTCTCAATTGTTTCCTTATGTAGTTTACTCTTATTATTCCAATTCTCATCTAATGCTCTAAGATCAGGAAGTGTTTTTGGATCACCCTCCTTTATGAGGTTGGAGGTTTGCAATATGTGATTTATTGTTTTAACAATGCTTTTTGAAATACCCAATGCTTTGGCTATTGCTAGTTCAGCTTGTTTCACGTGCGAGTCCCAATCAGTGAAAAGAATATTCTTATGTATTTCATTGATCTTCGGGAGACTTGACCTTTTCCCTTCATCTGAATCATGCCATTCAATATAATCAGAGATCTTAGAATTGCGTTCATTAAACTCAATTCTTTGATCAATAATGATGTTTGTTAATTGTTGACTAGTATTCAGAGGTGGAATGATATTTGATATGTGCTGGAGGAAGAGATGCTTTTGCTTTGTCAATATAGTTTTCTATGTCAAAGCCTCATTAATAAATTCCTCTGCAGTAGGAATATCCTTATACTTTTCTAGGTCACTGTTTAACTCTTGGATTTGTTTTTTTTTAGCAGATAATTCATTTTCATGACTTACTTTCAGTATTTCCATATCCTTTTGTAGCTTATGCAGCTGTTCCTCTACTTGACGGTTCACGCTAGCTCTTTCTTCATCTAACTATCGCAGTAATAATGCGATCTAGTCATCCTTTTCTTTAATCAAAACAGAGACTTTGGTTGCTTTGTCGATTGTTGTTGTAGCACAGGCTCTGACAAATTGAGATAGCTGAGACAAATGTTCAGTGGAATTTATTTGTGTGTCCTTCCATAGGACATCCATAAATTCATGTTCTGAGGGAGTTTCAGTTCTCCTCCTCTTCCTCTTTCTTTTCACTACAGCTTTATGAAGAAGGTTGTAAAATACGTCTAGAGGGGGGATATCTGTTACATTCAAAACAATTTCAATAGTTGGATATGCAGGGATTACCTCTGTATCTTAAAAACTTGTTTTTGGACCTTCAGTGGTCACTACTATTATTTGCCCCATCGGGGTTTGAAATCTTGTAGTTTCTTATGCTTATGACACCTTAGGGGTATCCTGTAGTTTGTCATTGAATGCATCCCACAACTTTTCCAATTCATCTGTTTCTGCTTCCTGCTCTTGTGACGTTCTTGGATTATTATGCTTCTGAGACTTGGTTTCAATTATATGATCAGTAATCCAAAATTCTTGTGGGAGGTATTCTAACCTCTGTCCTCTAAATTCCTGGAATCTTTTGAATTTCTCTGGGATGAACTCTGTCTTGGCTGCATTTAGAATTTGCTCAAAGTCCTCGACAGATTCCAGTAAATCTTCAAATTCATCAACTGCATGAGTTACAGGTCTGCTTTTAACTGAAAGGGTGAATTTGTTTGCTATATGTTGTGGATCAAAAGGCCTAGCCGGTAGAACGGGGAGATTTAATGATTGCATATTCTGATACTCTTTATATGCATGACCATAGTTAAGAAGGGTAAATGACCCACACTAAAGGGGAAAATTTGGCCATAAAGATTTCTTCATTTCCCTCAATGTTTTTGTGAGGCCATTTCCTACTGTTTGGTATGCTACTTCTCTTGCCAGTAATTTATCTGATACATACATAGGGAGGACATGTGGGAAAGATTGGCTACCAAATATCCTGATATAAGAGAAGGATTCTTCAAGAAAATACCTTTCGATTGCTTGGAGGTCTGTGATAGCTTTTTTTGTGAATCTCAGACATCTTCTATTGAAAACTAATTGATGTAAGGGAAGAACAACTCCCTGACATAATTGGTGAAAATGTGGAATATAGTCTTGTTCCCACATTTTCTTATAACTTAGGAAGATAGGAGTAGGATCATTAGTAGTCCATTTCCAACCCATGGTTGGAAAATGAGTGCAGAAACAAACAACATCGAAGATATATGCAGACATGAAGAATTGGGGAACTGCTCTAGAGGAGGCAGCCCTAGTTTGGTGATATTCAGTAATCGCTTTGGCCAAATTCTCAAACATAATGTTGCCCAATTCATAATGTGAGAATTAACACAAGCCTCAATTAACAGAACCCAATTGATCAAGAATTTAGAATTATCAGGGAGGCCATACAATCTACATAGCATAGAGGCTGCAAAATTATAAGGATTGGCCAAAGAAGAAATGGGGTACATACCCGCTTTATCTTGTTTGAATTTATTGTCTCTTCTCCTCCATTCTTGTATCATTTGAAATGGGTCTTCATTTTCCTTTACGAACTTTGCAACAAACTGTTTTTTGTAGATGTCCTGGGCATTAGGTAGCTTGTACATTTGTTGTAAATCTTCGGCTCTGAAAGTGTAGGTTTTAACCCCGTATAGAAATTACCTGCCTACGAATTCTAAAACGTAGAAAATAAACAATGTGAGATCATAACACATAAAACACATATACACAGAGATTTTCCCTTGGATCCCAAAACCGGGACTACCAGCTTGATTTTTCATTATGTTCCTTTCAATGTTACAATACATAATTATACATGCCGAAGCATCCAATACC
Organism: Pinus tabuliformis; assembly: GCA_031772625.1. NCBI lineage: Eukaryota > Viridiplantae > Streptophyta > Pinopsida > Pinales > Pinaceae > Pinus > Pinus tabuliformis. The sequence continues at coordinate 1,174,988,807 of CM062813.1, forward strand.
ATGGATCAAAAACCATCGCGTCCAATACCATGGACCGAAAACCATCGCGTCCAAAAAACACGTGCGAAAATCATGCACAAAACCATAGGTGGGTTCGCCCAACCTAACATAGGGTCCAAAACCAAAATTTTCTGGGGCGCTGCCTTGGACCCCATAAAGTGGGGTTACAGGTGCACTTCAAACCCCTTGTTAACTACGTGGAAATGATATAACACAACCCAACATTCTCCCACTTGTTGTTTTCTTTCCATAGGGGTCCACAAGAGAGCTTAGTCATTTTTCCAGCCCTGAAATGCCCATTGTCTCTCTACACCAAGAGAACTTCTCAGAGCTCACAGATTTTGTCAATGCATCTGTAGTATTCTTCAAAGTGTCCACCTTTACCAGCAACACCTTTTTGTCTTCTATCATATCCCTCACAAAGTGATACTGAACATCAATGTGCTTTGTCTTTGAATGATATGCAGGGTTCTTTGCCAAGAAGATTGCACTTTGGCTGTCACAGTCTATCCTTATAGCTTCCTGTACTAACCCCATACTTGAACACAATCTCTGCAACCAAACTACTTCCTTGCTTGTATGAGTGGCTGCCATGTATTCTGCCTCTGTAGTTGATAGTGCCACTATAGATTGTTTCTTACTCATCCAACTGACTGCACCTCCAAATAGGTTAAACACATACCCACTTGTAGATCTTCTCTGATCCAGATCTCCAGCCCAATCTGCATCAACAAAGCCACGAATATCCAACACTCTGTCCAATCCCAGTCTTCCTTGGTAGCACAGACCATAATCACTAATTCCACGCAAATACCTAAAAACTCACTTCACTGCTATATAATGCTCCTTTCCTAGTTTTGACATAAACCTGCTCAATACTCCCACTGCATGTGCAATGTCTGGTCTAGTACAGACCATTGCATACATCAAGCTACTGACTGCACTTGGATATGGAACACGGGACATGTCCTCTTCCTCTTCTTGTGTCTTGGGACATTGTTCAGCAGATAACCTCACACCTACAGGAATAGGAACCTTCATCGGTTTACTATCCTGCATATTAAACCTCTACAGTATTGTCTCAACATGCTTCCTCTAGTTTAACCAAAGCTTCCTCTTTGCCAAATCTCTTTTAATTTCCAAGCCCAAAATATAGTTTGCAGCACCAAGATCTTTCATGTCAAATTTGGAGGACAATTGGGTCTTCAAATCCTGGATAATTTCTTTGTCATTTCCAACCAGCAACATATCATCCACATACAAGACCAGATAAATAACACAGTCACCAATTAATTTAAAATACACACAGTGATATGCTTGCTTCTGGTGAAGCCAAGTCCCCGTATAAATGTATCAAATTTCTGATACCACATCCTTGGTGACTGTTTTAACCCATACAAAAACTTCTTTAACTTGCATACCAGTTCTTTCTTACCCTTCGCTGCAAAGCCTTTGGGTTGCTTCATGTAGATTTCCTCTTCCAGATCCCCGTGAAGAAATGTTGTCTTCACATCCATCTATTCCACCTCAAAATCAAAAGAAACAACAACAGATAAAAATAATCTAATAGAAGTTACCTTGGCAACAAGAGAAAAAATATCACCAAAATCAATTCCCGACACCTGGGAATAACCTTTTGCTACCAACAGAGCTTTGTATTTCTCAACTTTTCCTTCTGAATTTGTCTTCTTTTTGAACACCCATTTGCTTCCAATGGGTTTCCTTCCAGCCAGAAACTCCACCAGATCCCAAGCCTCATTTTTGTGCAAAGATGCCATTTCATCAACCATGGCCTCTTTCGAGAGTTTTCCATCCTTTGAATCTACTGCTTCCTTCACAGTTCTGGGATCATCGTCAGTAATAGATAAAGCAAAATTTGAACAAAAAGCAGATGGAATATACCTTTCAGGCTGCCTTCTTTGTCGAACTAATCTTCTCACAGCTGAAGTCTGTGGCTCTTCATCTTCTGATTCCTCCTATGCTGTAGAGTCTGATTCTTCCTCCTTTAGCTCAAACTCTATCTTCTCAGGCTCCTTTCGTTGGAATTCATGTTTAATAACATCTTTCACCTCTCTGAACACCACATCTCGGTTGTACACAACCTTCCATGTGACTGGTTTCCAAAGCTTATAACCCTTTAAACCATCCTTATACCCAATAAAGCTGCACTTTTCAGATTTACTATCCAACTTGGTTTGTTTCTCCTTTGGAACATGTACATATGCATCACATCCAAATACCCTTAGATGTGAAAGAGAGGGTTTCTTACCAGTCCATACCTCTTGTGGAGTCTTATCCTCCAACACTGATGAAGGTGACATGTTGACCAGGTAACATGTAGTATCCACCACCTCTGCCCAAAATTCTTGTCCTAACCCGGCACCACTGAGCATGCTTCTTGCCCTTTCCATCAACGTCTTATTCATTCTTTCTGCAACTCCATTTTGCTGAGGTGTATATGGAGTAGTCTTCTGCTGTGCTATACCACACTTCTTACAAAATTCTTCAAATTCCTTACTGCAAAACTCTCCACCGTTATCTATCCTCAGCACCTTTATCTTCTTCTCTGTTTGGTTTTCCACCAGAGCCTTAAATTCTTTAAACCTATCAAAGACTTCAGATTTCTTCTTAAGGAAATATATCCATGTATTCCTTGAGAAGTCATCTATAAATGATACATAGTACACAGAATTACCCAGTGATTGAACCTTCACAGGTCCAAACACGTAACTGTGCACAAGTTCTAATATCTGTTTCGCCCTCTTACTACCAGAGGGGAAAATCACCCGATTCTGCTTCCCATATACAAAATTTTCACAGAAATAAAAATCCAGAGAGCTATTACTCATACCTTCTACCATACCTTTACCATGAAGTATCCGAAGGCCCTTTTCTCCAATATGTCCAAGCCTTTGATGCCATAACATGGTCTTCTCTCCAGAGACCACTAGATTTTCTGCTCCACTTTCAGGAACCACAAAACTATTGCACCCATCAATAATAGTGCTATATTGCAGCTTGTACAGAGTTCCAATCCGAACTCCCCGCATCAATACCAGTGCTCCCCAAACCATCTTGCAGGTATCCTTCTCGAACACTGTTTTTACACCTGCATCATCTAGCTTGCTAACAAAAATCAGATTTCTGGCTAATGCAGGAATATGTAGAACACCTGGAAGCGTTATAACCCTTCCACCTTGCAACTTCAACTTTACTTTTCCGTGACCAATGATTCTAGCCTTCCTGTCATCCCCCAAGAATACATCACCACCATCATATTTCTCATACTTGCAGAACCACTCTCTATGGGGAGTGAAGTGAAAGGATGCACCTGAGTCAATCAACCATGCCTCATGATCTACATGTGTACTTGAAGAAGCCAAGTACACATCCCCACCTTCATCTGAGGTGGTTTTCACCTCTGTAGAAGGAACCTCATCAGATCCATTTCCTTTGTCAGGAGCTTTAGATTTACAGTCCCTTTTGTAGTGCCCTTCCTTTCCACATTTCCAGCACACAACCTTTACAGTTTTTCCTGGACATTTAGATCTCCCACTCGATGACTTATTTTTATTTCTATTCTGGGTCTACCCTCGTACAGACAAGGCATCACCATTTTGGCTCTCCATATTTTTCCGTCTCATCTCCTCCGTCAGCAAGGATGAGACTATTTCATCAAAATGCAAGGCAGTTGCATTGCTACCTATTGCAATAACCGGACTATCCCACGAATCTGGTAGAGAACACAAAAAACTGATGCACTTATCTTCATCTGAAGTTTTAATATTAATAGCTGCTAACTGACTTACCACAGTATTAAATGCATTCAGATGCTCTGTCACCGAGTCTCCGTCTTTCATCCTCAGGTTATACAGCTTTTTCCGCAGGAACAGTTTATTCACCAGAGACTTAGATTGGTATAAAGTCCCTAACTTGTCCCATAGAGCCTTTGTCGTAGCTTCCTCTGATACATTCAGAAATATTAAATTTGAGACACACAATTGTATTGTGCTCTTTGCCTTCCGATCCAACTTCTTCCATTCTTCATTGGACACTCCCATTGGTTTAGTACCCAGATCTACCATGATCCACTGGTCTTTATCCACCAACAGATCCTCCATCTTGAGTTTCCACAACTCAAAACTCTGACCATTAAATTTCTCAATCTCTATCTTTCCACTGCTCACCATCTTCTTTCACCACTAGAATCGATCTTGCAGATCTCCCACTGAACAAGGTCTACCACAGGCCCGAGCGAAACCCCTCAGCAACAAAGAAGTCCCCTTGAAGCCAAAACAACTCTAATACAAAATGTAGGTTTTAACCCCGTACAGAAATTACCTGCATACGAATTCTAAAACAAAAAAAATAAACAATGCGAGATCATAACACATAAAACATATATACACAGAGATTTTCCCCTGGATCCCAAAACCGGGACTACCAGCTTGATTTTTAATTATGTTCCTTTCAATGTTACAATACATATTTATACATGCCGAAGCATCCAATACCATGGACTGAAAACCATCGCGTCCAATACCATGGACCGAAAACCATCGCGTCCAAAAAACATGTGCAAAAATCATGCACAAAACCATAGGTGGGTCCGCCCAACCTAACATAGGGTCCAAAACCAAAATTTTCTAGGGTGCTGCCCCGGACCCCATAAAGTGGGGTTACAGGTGCCCTTCAAACCCCCTGTTAACTACGTGGAAAGAATATAACACAACCCAACAGAAAGAACCCAAGACTATATTTTTAACTGTCTTGACAAGTCTGTCTTTGACTTCTGTATTCTCTACTATCCATCTTATCATATTTGTGTATGGCAAGAGTCTAGCCCTTGCTACTATTCGGTGAAGGAAAGAGCATGCATCGTCTCTGAATTTCACTTCTGATGGTTTTGTGTTGTCAGCAGTTGGCCGAATATCTGTTACTTTAGGGTTTTCATTCTCTAGCGTAGTATAGATAGTCTGCCATGTAGTGTCACCTCCATCTGCAGTGCATACTGTATATGTAAAGACAGACGACATCTCTGTGCTTTTAGTTTATGTGATAGCTTGCTTGGTATGCTTTTGCATCACCTTTCGAATGGACATCGTTTGAGTGGAGTTCCTATTAAAACGAACAACAATTAATTGTTGTGTAAAATAAAAGATTTGATGAAATGACTTAACTTTGTGAGAAAAGATCTGGGAACGAGTTCAACATTAATTAGCCATAACGAACACCATGATTACATGCATACGGATGATAACTGTATTAACTCATTTTGACCTGACTCGTGTCCGACTCAAAAACACTTATTAAACATCTATCAAATCCATCACATCGGATATTTAAGCTAGGGTGCAAATGAAACTTTGTTTGATGGATCTTGTGATCTGCGATATGTGATATTGCAAAATCACAAGATCACAATATCGGGATATCGCAATATCGGAGTATCGCAATATCGGAGTATCACAATATCGGGGTTTTGATCGGTAACATTTAGGTTGCTCACATAATATTCTCCAATGTGCGATATGCAATCAGAATGTCGCATACAAAGTTTAATCACAAGTCGCATATCGGTATTTTTGAATGTGCTTAACTTTTCTACTAAGGAATCATGCGATTTGCGATGAGGACTTTAATATGTTTAAAAAGGGTTTTTTGAAAAGTGACAATTTTCTAAAAGTTGGCATATTATTCACAAAGAGGGGAAAAATTTAATTTAAAAGGGTCCCTATTTGTATTATACATAATAAAAATGGGGGGGTTGTTGCATAGCACAACATAGGGGCACAACAATAACAATAAGGGTTATAATGACACTAGTAATGGGGGAATCACTAGTATTATAGGAACCTAACACAACGGGGGAGCATTGGCCCATGGATAGAGGATTCTAACACAAAAGTTTCAAAAGAGACTCAATGAAATCACTTCCTAGATCTGTTCTTGGCTTGGCAAAGTAGAAAAGGTATATCAAAGAGGTAATCAAACACAATGGACAAAGGAACCACCAAGGGATACACAGTTCACTAATGAAGTTGCAATTTTTTATACGAGATTTATGATTGTAGAAAAAAGTATATCCCCTAGGTCTAGTGGCTAACCTAGAACAACAGAGAAACAAGGAACCCAATGTTTTCCTTAAATTAAATAGATGATGGAATGAAGCCTACCTAGAATCTATCACGAGCTCCACTCCTTCCTAAGCTTGAATGCTCCAATTCTAGCTCTGATTGCTAAAATTAGAACCTTGATAGTTAGATAACACAAGCCAAGAAACTGTGAGATCTATGAAATATCATATAAATACTATATTCAATAGATCAACATGGTATTGAAATATATGAAATAACAACATCACACATAGGAAATCAAATAATTCTTTGCATTAATATAAGTGGAAGGAGTTACAACCACAAATAGGTGTTGATCTTGTAGAAGAGCTCCTCCAAGGCTTACTTGTTCTTTTCTTGTCACAATGTGCTCCTCCAATCACCCTAAATGCATGAAATGAAACCTATCACCAAAACAACATAAGGGTAAAATCACTCTCCAAAATCCAACCCCTTACATATGGAAGGTTGTAAATATATAAAGGAGTGGGGTAAGTTGGGAGTTATTATCCAATTATAAATCTAAGGTTTGAGATCCACCTTTGATGGGAGGATGATATCAAAGGATAGGGACGAAAACTCCAAAGTAGGGTAGGATAGGATTTGAATGTTTTATCTAAGGTAAATGGTTGTAACAAATTATGGAAGCTTCCAGAAGAGGAAGCTTCTGAAATTTCTCTCTTTTCCTCGAATTTCTACAACTAACACAGGTGAAAAGGGGAGCAACCTATAGGTGATCAACGCAGGCCATAGTGGATAAACCTATAGGTGAATGCTGTCCAACAAGAGGTCTGAGAGATTTGGTCCTAAAACTGGCTCAGATGATGCAATTACAAGCATAAATTATGGGGAATGAAAGAGGCATGCTTTAGGGCTTTGTGCAAGATGATTACAAGGGTGGAATATGATGTTTATTGATCCCATTAGGAGGCTTGTTGTTTAGATGTGACAAAATGGCTTATAACACATATGGATTTGGAATATTGAAAATCTAGAAAACCTTATGACAAGGGTTTATGGAAACTCTTGGATTTAGACACGAGGGGTTGTAGACATGTCAGGTTGGGACAAGGCCCTATGCAGTGGTGACATGTGGGTAGAGGCCTAACATGTGCCAGTCATATGATAATGTAGCATTGACAAGGGAAAATTGAATTCCACATATATACCATGTGGCAATGGTAGAGATGTTGATCTGGTGCTAGGGAGGGAAAATATTCCAAGGCCATAACTTTGTGAACATAACTCAGATTTGGATGGAAATTGTATAATTTTGAATTTCTTAATAAGTATAATATGATGATGTCTCTGAAACAAGTTTTAATGTGGTTAAAGAAATATGGTTTTGACAACCCAATTTTCATAAAGGAACCTAGGGGGTTGGGTTTAGAAACTCGGTCCCCTTAAAAAGGCCTTGGGGGAATTAGATGACATTCCACCCTTAGTGTTTGAGGAGTATTGATGATAAGCATTACATGCCAATATATTTTTGGACTAGTCTCTTCCAATTTTATATTTATGCAACACTTCTAATTCTTAATATTCTTCCTCGTCACATTTTATGCAAAATATGTTCCTCATATTGCAATTATTCCCCTAATTGAAATTATTGACACAATAAAAACATAGTCCCTTTGCTCTTGTTTTAATTGTTTGCTGAGGTGTCAACCTTGTAGATTGACTGAGGTTAGGAGAGGGAATATCTTTATAGCTTTTAGTGGCCACCCTTCTAGTAGCCATAACACAATAAAAGCATGTTTTATGGCTTTAGGTTCAAAGAGACATACCTTCTTTTGATTTCTCTCCTTTAAATTGCCCATAAAGATATCTAACAAATCATCCTCTAGAATATTCTTTGTTGCATATGTGTTATATTCTTTACACAACTATTGCCACACATTGTATGTTGCATTGGGTGTAGTGGGAAAGGGGGGGGGGGGGGGGGAGGCCCCCCTCCTCAAGGGATTTGCGGGGAAAAAGACCTCCCCTATGGTAAAGAACGCAGTAGGGAAACTATTAATTCAAATCCTCCTTAACCTTAATAACTTCTTGTGAACTTTAGATATCTTCATATGTTTATTTATTACGTATCTTCATCAAATGATTATCAAGAAAAAATACAAAGAGACAATGGACACAAGTAATAGGCTCCATTCTAGGTAAAAACCCTCCAAGGGGAGAACCAAAAAATAATATCTTATCTTCTTATCGAATCTACTTCAAATGAGAAAATCGAGACCCAAAGCCCTAGATCAAGTCCTCCTCTAAGCACCAAGTCAACCCTCCAAGAGACCCTTCCAATTAGGTCAAATATCAACCAAGTCAACAAAGGTCACTCCTTCTTCAACCAACTTCCATCTTCAACTTCGGCCCCCAACTTTGAACTTGCAATTTTGACTTGCAATTTTTGGCCTTATAGTAGCTGCAAAAACCCTAGTTTATTCACACGTGTGAGAGAATAAGGCCCAAAAACACACTTTATTTCTTCTTCTTGATTTCTCCTTGCTTCCTTTACCTTCATTGTAGCTTCCTTGACGTTACCAACTTCAAATTGAACTTCTTCTTGAGAGATTGAATTGGTGGTGAAGGAGGTTGAAACTACTTGTATATATAGTCTTTCCTTGAGGTTGAATACCCCTCTCTAGGCCAACTTGTCACTCCCAAGGGTTCACTTGGTCTTGGATGATCAAAGGACTTTCTAGACTCAAAATCAATATTTTTCACATGTTACAATTTTCCCAATGGGTTCTTATACAATTGAAAATGACTCTCTTGAATCAAGAACAAAGATTCTTTTGACATGAAAAACACTATAACAACGAATAACATGCTCGACCTATATGGCCATCAAAATGAAGCATGAAACCCATGCTTAAAATAATATTTTTCTTTCTTCTTTCTCTTGTAACATAAGATATGACTTGAGTACATTGACAATTATGAAGACCGAAACTAGTTACATTTTCCAACACTCCCTCTTAACTAGGGAGGTATTCATAATTGTACACATGGTACAAGGATATTCTCAAACTGAAGAGTTCTCATAAGAAGAGTTAGATTGGTAAGCCATCTTTAAGCATCAACATCATGACCAACATTGTCATCATAGTAAGGCCTTAACTTGACAATATCTTCTTATATTAGAGAATAATGTTGGGAGGCTTTACGTGAGATACCACACTACCTCTTCAAGGTACATATCCCATTCATTTGTTCACTAGGTATGTCCTATTAGGAATATTCTTATCTTGGATCCCCAATCCTAAAATAATATTGGTCTTGTTGAACCACTTTGATCTTGGATACCTGTCCAATGCTCAAAGAGTTTTGGTCCACTTCCTATCTTGGATTTTTCTATCCTGAAGGATATCTTAGATGCTTATCCAATCTTCCATTCTCCCTACCATGGCATTCACTTATACATATGGTTGTTAGTACTTTCCTAGTGCATGACACATGATAGAAGAGAATACAAATGTGATGTCCATCATCAATCCCTCTCAACCAGAGAGGATATCCTCATCCCCTCTTGATTAGGGAATCGATCCTTGCTCCTTTTTCAATAATTAAAGGAGACTTATACTCCCTCTAAAGAATAGTGGAGATTTTTTCACTTCCTTTCAATTGGGAAGTCATAATCACAAGCTCTTTAACTTGTCTTTATAAGTGTATCAACTACCATTTCTTCATGGAGATAGTTGCATGGCTCCTTTTCTTTGTATCTCATCATATTGAGCTTCTTTCTTCCTAAATGTTGTAGATCCATCTCTTTTGGTATCACTTTATTTTAGTTATTGTAAAAAATAAAGGCCTTATATAAACCATGAAAGTGATCTTTATGAACATTAGGTTATCCTCTTATGTTGCTACCTTTCAATCCAAAGGTGATGATGTAAACACCTTAACTACATAACCCTTCAAGGATTGTCAAAATAATTCACTCAATCCATATGTTCTTTGAATCGAGTATAATACCAGCAATTGAAATTTTCCTCAACTGTCATTATGTATTTCTGCAACATCCTTCTAGATAGAAAAATAATATGTCATCAGATAACCAATATCAAAATATTAATATTAGACTTACCTTATCATGATGGCCCCTTTCATCAAAGTATTTGCATACTTGAGTCCATTGAGATCAACAAAAATTCCTTCTTCATATTGTACATGAATCTTTCTCCATGCATTCATTTTAATCAAAGTGCCCATCGATTGAACTTGATTACCAAGCTACAATATTTTCCTCAGATTTTTCATTTTTAAATCCCTTTCTTTCTTCTAAAGACTATACTTGATGTTGATTATGTTTGATACATGCATTTTTGTGAGAGAGTCTTGATCTCTAGTCATCGGTTCAAATTTTTTCTTTTAAGCATCATAATCATATGGAAGGCTTACCAAGAAAACTTTTTTATCGAACTTTTATGCAAGATTCTTGTAGATATGAACCTTACCCTAGAGAAGAGTTACTTAAAAATATGCATACCTTTTCTTCCATACAATCACCTAGCCATCCTTTCTTGAACGAGCTCGCTTCTTATACCAGTCAAAGATAGGTTTCTTTTTCTAGAAGTAGAAAGAATTTCATTATGCCCTTCATACTGCAACTTGACCATCTGCATTCCTCCATCCTTCAAAAGTATTGTTTCCATACTAGATGGAATATATACTAATCATGTCACAATGCTCTTTCCAAGAAATTTCCAAAATAATGGTTCTTATAGGATCTTCATGATCCTTGTTTGTAAAATGACTACCTCTAACATGATGTTAGAAAATGTTTGGATGAACAATAATATGCAATATGGTTCCAATTTTCTCATTCTTTTATAGCTACACAACTTTACAAAGCAACTTCTACTATCATATGTTTCTATCTATGATGCTTTTACAAAAATTAACTCTTCTAGAGAATGCAACAATGAATACTACTCTACTTTCTACTCAATAAAAGAAAAAACAATTGCATAAAGAAACTGGTAGGGATGAAGCTTCCTTCAATAGTAAATATCCTTGGGATCCTCTCCTTTCAACTTCTTCTCAGATTCTCCCTTTTATTTTGCTATGTCAACTTCACTTCTTTCCTTTCTTTTGTTTTTCACCTTGTTTGGACAATCCTTCTTAAAGTGTCCACACTCATTGCATCCCAAGCATTGAATCTTGGACATATTTGTCTTTCTCTTGGACTTTCTAAACTTCCCTTTCTTAAACTTCTTGGACCTTGCAATAAAGGCTTGAGACCTTCATTTGATTCAATATCATTCTTTGCCTTGATCCAAGATTCTTCCAGGATACATTGAAACCATAACTCATCAAAAGGTGGTGTATCATTCTTTGAGTAGATACTGGTTAAAAAGTTGCTTCAATTAGGTGGAAAAGCATTTAATACACAAATAATCATTTTATACTTGGAAACAATTTCCATAAGCCCTTGCAATTAATCTCTCATTTGAGATATTTTCATAAGATAAGTTATCATATATTCATCCTTTTACTTCCTTATTCTATATAGTTGATTTCTCAAGGATATCTTTTGACCTGATGTACTAATAGAGTACAAATTTACCAACTTATCATACATAGTCTTGGATGTCTTCAAATCAACAAAAAATGGGACAAGGTGATCCTTAATGAATTCAACAATGATCCTTTTTGCTCTTACTTCTCCCTCCTTGTATTCAGATAATTCTCGAGTCTTCTCTTTGTTTGGTACAACCACTTCACCAAGTACATATTCCATGAATTCATTCTCTATGAGTGCCAAGTCAATCCTCTTCTTCCATGCTAGGACTTTTTTTGATCCAATGAGCTTGTTGCTTTCCTTGTAAAATGTAGCCATATGATATGTAGATTGAGACATAGAAAACAATATGACACTTACTTGTCAACCAAGAGTCATATTTCTTGATGATGTCTCCAACTATATTGATGCTTTCAAGACCTTCAAGGAGACTTCAAAGATTCCCTAGAATGATGACTTTTAGGATGCCTTCAATAATATATTTGAATAGCTTCAAATATTTGATGATGATATCAAGATTATGTAATGCTTCCTCTTCTTCAAGATGATGGAGTGCACAATAGAGCCTTCAATAAGAGCTTTATCCTTCTTGAGATGATGAAATCCTTGATGTAGTAACCTTCCTTCTAGGTAAATAGGTCTACTTCTTCTTTACTTGTATCTGTTGGGTGTGGAGCCTGATTATCTTCTGTATTCAAAGGTATTGCCGCATTGGACCCTAGTTCAAAATATTCGTTACAGGGGGGGTCCAGGGGGGGCGGCTGTGACCTTTTTGGAGCCCCCTGGTAGGGGGGGGGGGGAAAGTAATTTCGTAGTCAATCTGGGTTGTTCATTAGGCGGAGATCTGATGGTAGAAGTTATATTTAATTTAGGTTTTTTTGCCCTAGAAGGCAACCCCTCGCTATGAGGGAATTGTATTGCATCTGTGTATATCTGTATTCTGAGTGAGGAAGAGAGAGGATATTGAGAGCAAAGAGGGTGTTACAACAGATCTATTGTAGGTTGTATCTCTTCATTTTGCTGGATAATATAATAAAAGAAGGACTGGCTGTTTCTCCGTGGATGTAGCGCAAATTGGGTGAACCACGTATATCTATGTCTCTCTTGTTTTATGTGTTTATATTTCTGCAATATTTTATGTGTTCCATTGCTCCATAATATATAATTTTCTAATAGTATCCTTTTTGAAAATGATTCTCCTTAACACGTAATCTCTTTAAGATGATCCTCCGGCTTCCCTCTCTAGTTCACCTTAGCTTTGATACTATGTTAAAGAATGCAATAGGGTGGCTATCAATTCAAATTCTCCTCAACCTTAATAATTTCTTGTGAACATTAGATATCTTCTTATGTTTCTTTATTATATATTTTCATCAAAAAATTATCAAGAACAAAAATAATAGAGACAATGGACACAAGTACTAGGATCCAAGCCAAGGAAAAACCCGTCCAAGGGGAAACCCAAAAATAATCTATTCTCTTCTTATAGAGTCTACTTAAAATGAGAAAATTGAGACCCAAAACCCTAGATCAAGTCCTCCTCCAAGCACCAAGTCAGCCTCCAAGAGACCCTTCCAATTAGGTCAAATATCAACCAAGTCAACAAAGGTCACTCCTTTTTCAACTAACTTCCAGCTTCAACTTCGGCCCCTAGCTTCAAATTTCCAATTTCGATTTGCAATTTTTGGCCCTATAGTAGCTACAAAAACCCTAGTTTGTTCACACATGTGAGAGAATAAGGTCCAAAAATAGACTTTATTTCTTCTTCTTGATTTCACCTTGCTTCCTTGACCTTCGTTGTAGCTTCCTAGATGTTCCCAGCTTTAGATCGAACTTCTTTTTGAGATATCAAATTGGTGGTGAAGGATGTCCAAACTGCTTGTAGGCCGACACTCTCTAGGTTGGCTGACTTGTGCTTGGAGGCTCAAAGGACTTTCTAGACTCAAACTTAATATTTTTTACATGTTACAATTTGCCTAATAGGGTCTTATACAATTGAAAAGGACTCTCTTGACTCAAGAAAAAATAATATTTTGACATGACAAACCCTAGAAGCGTGAAGAACATGCTTGATCTAGATGACCATCAAAATGAAGCATGAAGCCCATGCTTAAAATAATATTTTTCTTTCATCTTTCTCTTGTAACACAAGATATACATAATTACTTGAGTACATTGACAATTATGAAGACCGAAACATCCATAAATATTCCAATCCATTTCCAATCCATTTCCCTATATTAGAATACAAGTATCATTTCTTAACTAAAATACAAAACCATGGGAAAAAACACCATTCACCACAAAACCATAAATATTCCAATCCATTTCCCTATATTAGAATACAATAATAATTCCTTAACTAAAATACAAAACCATGGGAAAAACCACCATTCACCACAAAACAATTATGAAGACCGAAGCATCCATAAATATTCCAATCCATTTCCCTATATTAGAATACAACTATAATTCCTTAACTAAAATACAAAACCATGGGAAAAACCACCATTCACCACAAAACCATTTTTATCAAAAATCAAGTATAATGAGAGGAGTTGAATGCATTTGTTTCTCCTACAAATATTCCAGAATTTTCCTGAGCCACACAATTTCCTTTGTTGCTTAAGGTGCTGCCACATATTCCGCCTTAGTTGTGGAATCTACTCGAATTGATTGTTTGCATGGTCTCAAGGAGACAATGCTTGATCCAAGACTCATAGCATAACCTGAATTAGATACCCCAGTTTATTTGTCTCCATCAAATTCTGAATCAGAGTATCCAATCAAGCTGAAGTCACCAACTTGTGTATACTTGAGTCCAAAGTCTTGAGTTCCCTTCAAGTACTTCATAACTCTTTTTGCAGTAGACCAATGTCCCTCACAAGGCTTTGCATAAACCTGGAGAGGATTCCAACAACAAATGAAATGTCTAGTCTGGTAGTAATTAGGTAGTTGAGACTTCCTACAAGCTGTTTATACTTTCTTGCATCCTCAAATTCTTTTCCTTCAATGGATGTGAGCTTCAAGTTCTGTTCCATTGGAGTAGTCAAAGGATTGGACTCAGCCATGCCAAACTTGTTCAATAGATCTCCAATGTACTTCTTCTAAGAGAGGAATATAAACTTTGGATGTTGAGTTACTTCAATACCAAGATAGTAGTGAACAAATCCCAAGTCTATCATTTCAAAGCCTTTCTTGAATTCCTTCTTTATGGATGCAACGTAGCTCTCATTGTTCCTTGTCATAAAAAAATCATCTACATACACCACAAGATATACAACTGTTTTGCCAACTTTCTTGATAAACAAAGTTGCATCATCAAAATCATAATGTTTGAAGTTGAGTTTCAGAAGATGCTCTGTTAACATCTCATACCAGGCTCACGGTGCTTGCTTGAGGCCATACAATGATTTCACAAGCTTGCATTCTTTGTGTTCTTGGCCCTTATAACTGGGACATAAAAACATTCTCTTTCAAATTTCCATTCAAGAAAGTAGTTTTTATATCCATTTTATGGGCTTTCCAACCATTCTAAGATGCCAAGGCAAAGAGTGTCCGGATGGTAGCTCATTTTGTTGTGGGGGAAAAGGTCTCCTCATAATTGACCCCTTCATTTTGTGCAAAACCTTTTTCCACAAGCTTGGCTTTGTGATTTTCAAGTGAGCCATTGGTTTTATACTTGTTCTTGTAGACCCACTTGCAGCCAATTGGTTTGGTTCCCAATGGAGGATCAACCATCTTCCAAGTGCCATTCTTTATCAAGGCATCATACTCTTTCTGCATCGCTTATTTCCATTCATCATGAGAAGTGGCTTCTTTGAAGGAAGTTTGTTCAAATTCAGTACAAAATCATAAGAAACATCCATATCAATTGGTGAATCAAAATCGTCTACATCACCTCCATTTCTCCTAGTTGAATTTCTTGTTCGTGTCTTTCCAACCTCATCAGGATGAACACTTTCAAGTGTCTTTGTCCGCCATTTGGGAGGACCTTTCTGAGATGTCCTAGGATGCTCAATTGACTGAGTTGGGACTGAATCAAGATTCAGTCCCCCAATTCTATCAATCATAGCACTCAAATTGTCATCAATGGCTAGAGCTTCATATGGGGGAGAGAGTGATTCAAAAGAAGATTCCACAAATTGATCTAGCATAGGAATCCCCCCTTCAAGATGTGAAATATGATTATCAAATTCTTGAAATGACTGTACATGTCCGAATCTATCCAAGCAATCAGGATGCCACTTAACAACTTATCCATGTGGATATTGGTGGCCACCTTCCTATTCCACTTGGAGCCCCCAACACTTTCTCTTTCAATTTTTCAGTTTCCTTAATTGTAGCACAAATTACTATTTTTGGCAATTTTTCGGGTCCTGAATTTCCAGAGCTATTTTGAGGCCCTAAACGATGTTTTTAGGGAAAACATAGAGACCAAAAAGTTTTAGAAACAATTTATTGATTTCATTTCAGCCTATTCTTCGAGATCTTCGAAACGAGGCATTATGTTAGCCAAATGGAGATTGTATGCCAAAGTTACAACCCCGGGAAGTTGATGTACCAATTTACCCAAACGGGGTCCACAGTTTTGGCGCTTCATCTCCTAGGGTTATGTTTTTGGATGTTTAGGGTTTTCCATTGTTTCTCAATAATAAATATGCCTATGAGCCTCATTGTAACATAGCTCAGAGGCATGTAGCTGCCACATCTCTTC
Source organism: Pinus tabuliformis (assembly GCA_031772625.1). Lineage (NCBI taxonomy): Eukaryota > Viridiplantae > Streptophyta > Pinopsida > Pinales > Pinaceae > Pinus > Pinus tabuliformis. The sequence continues at coordinate 1,175,005,164 of CM062813.1, forward strand.
TAAGAGATAAGCTACCATCACCCGAGCTTGTTTATTTCCATTCTGCTTGTAAGCATATTTCAATATTTGATATTAATGAAATGAAGTGTTATTTCTGTTGCATCTCTGTATATCTATGGTTTTTTTCGTTCATGTTTAAGTTTGGATTAGTGGTGTCAAAGCGATTTGCTCTTTATCTGTTTTTCTTTGCATGTCCCCAACAAGGTCGGGATATAAGGAGTTAGGGCTCGAACTAGTCAAAGCTTTGCAAGACCATCCTCACAAATCCCGATGGCTTCCCATGGTGGACGAGAAAAAAGACGAGGGGGCATGAGATCCTTTAAAAATATTGCTCGAAGAAGCCCTCGAGTGACAGAGGAACGTGATGATGGACAACTTTTCCCAAATCCTTCAGCGACTACCTAAAGGCGACACATTTTCTTATAGCAGCCACGCCCTTTAAGGTACAAGATAACTTTGACATCCCCATATTTGAATGTCAGATAGATGCAGACACCGTAGATAAATGGTTAAATCTGCCATAAGGATATTTTTCTATTCATGATTTTTCCAGCTGGGAAAAGATTACGTTTTCTCTTCTCAAAGCCGCCCACCACGTCAAGGACTAGTGGGAAACCTTCTGCGAGAAGAAGGATGAAAGTACACCTTCATTGTTTTCAGCCGCACCCACTTGGAATTTATTCTAGGACGCCATCAAGGAGAAGTACTACCTTGTCGGGAGCTATGAGGATAAATAAATAAAGTGGACCACACTGCGGCAGGGAAGGGACCAAGACATGCTAGAGTTTACCAATGTTTTTCATACCTTTCGCACGAAGTTGGGTGTCAATGATTTTGAGCGACATTTGGTACTCAAGTATTGCGACTGTCTACACAGATACATCTAGGATGAGATGGAGTTCCTGGACATCTCATCACTCAGCACGATGTACCGATACGATGTCAAGATTGAGCATAAGTTAAAACAGAAGAAGCGAGACTTTGGATCTGCGAATTTGAAGCAAGGGAAAGGCACCCCAAATCACAGATCAAAGGACAAAGACAAGGCAGGGCAGCCTAGGAAAACCTGCTGAAGCTGCAAGAAAAGAAAAACACCTTGAAGAAAAAGAAGGACACGGTAAAATGGTGTGAGTTCCATGAGATCTCCACTCACAACACAAGTGAGTGTCAGCTCAAGTAGTCACTGGTGGCCGAGCTGAAGGCTATCGAATCAGATGCATGTTTTGACTCTGATTCAAAACCCAACAAGGGGAATGGAAAAGGGAAGTTTATCATTGATGCAAAGCTTAGTGCCATGGCCATTAATAACTTTGTCTCTGGATCTAGTACTTTAAAGTTTGATGATGTTGTCAGTGCAATCCTTAGCGAGGAAATGCGACCAAAAAGCTCCGGTGAGACATCAAGTAATGCTTTGAGTGCAGAGTCTAGGGGAAGAAAAATGGAAAGAGGAAAGAGCTCAGGATATTGCAGTAAATCAAGGAAAGGCAGATCCAAGTCCAGATCGAGGGTAGTGTGCTGGAAATGCGGAAATAAAGGACACCTAAAGAAAGACTGTAGATCTCAGAAGGGAAAAGGAGATGCACAGCAAGAAAACAATCATGAAGCAAATGTGACAGGTGAGGTGTTACAAGATGCTTTGATTCTTTTTTTCAAAAATATTACTGATTCCTAGGTGGTAGATTCAGGGGCCTCATTCCATGCCACAGCTGATAAGAAATATTTTGTAGTTTCATGATCCGGATTATCCACAGTTTTCAGTTCATTCTGCCAACGTTTCAAACCCCAAAGGGGGTTCATCATCACGACAAATCAGAAAGAATATGATTGAAAAATTATTGAGAGAAGAGAGCCTTGCGACCTGGATATAAATAAACCAAGAACCCTAATTTTTATAAAGGCCGACACATGATTCCTAATTTTTATTAATAATTATTTTATTTTTATTTATTATTTTCCTTTATAATAATTACAAATTTTTTTAAAAAACTTTAATTAATTATTCCTATTAGTCTAATTAATTAATTCCTTTTTTATTTAATTAAATAATTAACATTAAATTATTTTAACCTTCTTTTAATTAATCAATTATTGATTAATCAATTAATTAATTGATTAATTAATTAATTAACTAATTCATTAATTAATTCATCAAATTAATTAATTAATTAATTTTTATTTTTAATTTTTATTTTATTTGATTAATAAATTGATTAATTAATAAATTTGTTTTTAATTAATAAACAAATTTGATTTTAATCCATTAATAAGACCCTATTAAATTTAATTAAAATCCAATTAAAATTGTTAAAGAAATTAATTTATAAAACTAAAGCTTTAATTCTTATTACATTTAAAATTTTTTATTTGATTCATTTAAAATTTTTTATTTCATTTAAATTTTATTTGATTAAAATTTTTTATTTCAATTTCTTTCTCTAAAATTAACCGATTAAATCAAATTAATTTATTAATTTAAATTGTTTAATTGATTTTGATTTTTGAATTTATTTAAAATCAATTAATTCATGCTACATCCTAATGTTTTAATTTAATATAATTCTAAATTATCTATTGATTAATATTTATTCAATTAAAATCTTAATTACATCTTATTTATTAATTAAATTTTTATAATCAAAGTTATTTTTAGTTAATTTTTTTCAGAATTTATTAATCATTTGATTGTTATGATTAATTTCATATTTTATTTTAATTATTTTATTAAGAATTAAATTATTAATTTAATTAAATTTTATTAATTTAATTTAATTAAATTTAAAGTTAAATTTAATTAAATTAATAATTTAATTATTAATAAAATAATTAAAATAAAATATGAAATTAATCATAACAATCAAATGATTAATAAATTTCTGAAAAAAATTAACTAAAAATAACTTTGATTATAAAAATTTAATTAATAAATAAGATGTAATTAAGATTTTAATTGAATAAATATTAATCAATAGATAATTTAGAATTATATTAAATTAAAACATTAGGATGTAGCATGAATTAATTGATTTTAAATAAATTCAAAAATCAAAATCAATTAAACAATTTAAATTAATAAATTAATTTGATTTAATCTATTAATTTTAGAGAAAGAAATTGAAATAAAAAATTTTAATCAAATAAATTTTTTTAATCAAATAAAATTTAAATGAAATAATTTTTTTTAAATGAAATAATATTTTTAATCAAATAATTTTTTTTAAATGTAATAAGAATTAAAGCTTTAGTTTTATAAATTAATTTCTTTAACAATTTTAATTGGATTTTAATTAAATTTAATAGGGTCTTATTAATTGATTAAAATCAAATTTGTTTATTAATTAAAAACAAATTTATTAATTAATCAATTTATTAATCAAATAAAATAAAAATTTAAAATTTAAAATTAATTAATTAATTAATTAGTTAGTTAATTAATTAATTAATTAATCAATTAATTAATTGATTAATCAATAATTGATTAATTAAAGGAAGGTTAAAATAATTTAATGTAAATTATTTAATTAAATAAAAAAGGAATTAATTAATTAGACTAATAGGAATAATTAATTAAAGTTTTTAATTTTTTTTGTAATTATTATAAAGGAAAATAATAAATAAAAATAAAATAATTATTAATAAAAATTGGGAATCATGTGTCGACCTTTATAAAAATTAGGGTTCTTGGTTTATTTATATCCAGGTCGCAAGGCTCTCTTCTCTCAATAATTTTTCAATCATATTCTTTTTGATTTGTCCTGATGATGGACCCCTTTGGGGTTTGAAACGTTGGCAGAATGAATTGAAAACTGTGGATAATCTGGATCATGAAACTACAAAAAACTTCCACAAAAGCTTAAAATCTAAGAAATATTTTCATGACTATGTTCAAGGAGATTTTGGACAAGTTCGTTTGGGTGATGATAAACCCTATAAAATTGTTGGAATGGGTAAGGTTCTTGTAAAACAGCAGAATGGAAACCAATGGCTACTAAAGGAGGTAAGACATGTTCCAGATATGAAGAAAAATCTGATTTCAATAGGGCAGTTAGGCGGTGAAGGTTGTGTGACAACTTTCACAGATAAAGCTTGGAAGGTCACCAAAGGAGCCCTGGTAATAGCAAAAGGTGAAAAGGTTGGTACATTGTATTTATGCAAAGGTATTTCTAACTCTGTTAATGCTTTGACTTCTAAAGGAGCAGATGCAGCATTATGGCATCATAGGCTCAGACACATGAGTGAAAAGGGGATGAAGATTCTTCACTGAAGGAATTTGTTGCTGGGTTTGACGAATGTTGATTTGGACTTCTGTGAGAATTGCATTTATGGAAAACAGAAGAGAGTCATATTTCTTAGAGTTGGGAAAGAAAAGAAGAGCGAAAAATTAGAGCTTGTGCATACAGGTGTATGGGGACCTGCTCAGGTATCATCTCTTGGTGGCTCTCATTATTATGTTTAGTGATGATGCAACAAGAAAAACCTGGATTTATTGTATTCGAAATAAATCTGATGTATTTGATACTTTCAAGAAATGGAAAGATTTGGTTGAAAATGAGATAGGGAAAAGGTCGAAGTGTCTCAGATCAAATAATGGAGGTGAATATTGCAGCAAAGAGTTTGATAGGTACTGTTCAGAGAATGGAATTCGCAGAGAGAAGACAGTTCCAGGAACACCACAAGAAAATGGTGTGTTAGAAAGGATGAACAGGACAATCATGGAATGTGCAAGGTGCATGAGATTGCATGCAGGATTGCATTTACAATTTTGGGCAGATGCTATAGATACTGTTGTTTATCTAATAAACAGAGGGCCTTCAAGCTCCTTGGATGGTGGTATTCCAGAGGAGGCATGGACAGGTAAAAAGGTAAACTACTCATTTTTAAAGACTTTTGGTTGTGAAGCCTTTGTCCACATTAATAAAGAAAATAGAACAAAGCTTGAGGCAAAATCAAAGAAATGTAGCTTTATTGGATATGGTGTTAATGGTTTTGGTTATCGCTTATATGATTATGAGAATCACAAAATCATTAGGAGCAAAGATGTAATATTCAATGAAAAGGTCTTGTATAAGAATCAGTTGCGGGAAAAGAAACAAGAAAAAGAAAACAGAGAATACACTGTGCTTGACGATATCACAGGAAAAGCGATGGTGCCTGAAAATCATAATGATCAACTGCCAAAACAACAACAACAACAACAAGCACTTAAAACACTTGAAAGTGGTGTTAGAAGATATACCAGGATAAGTAGACCCCTTGAACGATACTCTCCTTCATTATATTATGTATTGTTGACTGATTCTGGTGAACCAGAATGTTATGAAGAAGCAGTGCAGGTAAAAACCAGGAAGAAGTGGGAGCAAGCCATGAAAGAAGAGATGGACTCCTTAGCACATAACTAGACATGGGACTTAGTCAGGTTGCTTGTAGGTAAAACAACATTGCAGAATAAATGGGTTTACAGGCTGAAGGAAGAAGATGGAGGAAAACAAAGGTACAAAGCTTGACTTGTAGTGAAGGGGTTTGCACAGAAGAAAGGTATTGATTTTGATGAAATATTTTCTCTTGTTGTTAAAATGACTTCAATCAGAACTATTTTAAGTCTAGTAGCAGTTGAAGATTTGCATCTTGAGCAGTTAGATGTAAAGACAACCTTTCTCCATGGGGATTCGGAGGAAGAGATATATATGCAGCAACCACAAGGATATGAGGTAAAAGGGAAGGAGAAACTAGTGTGCAAGTTGAAGAAGAGCTTGTATGGCTTAAAATAGGCTCCAAGGCAGTGGTATCTAAAATTTGACAGGTTTATGTCTGAACAAGGTTATACTAGATGTCACTCTGATCATTGTGTTTATCTCAAAAGGCAAAACGATGGCAGCTATATTATATTTTTATTGTATGTAGATGATATGCTTGTTGTAGGTTCTAACATGTAGGAAATAAATGTGCTCAAAAGGAAATTGGCAAACTCATTTGCATTGAAGGATTTGGGTGCTGCAAAACAAATCCTTGGTATGAGAATAACTAGAGACAGGAAGAATCGCAAATTAATATTTTCTCAAAGTGAGTACATAGAAAAGGTGTTGAAAAGGTTTAATATGAAGAATGCAAAACTAGTTGATATACCTTTGGCTAGCCATTTCAAATTAAGTAAGGAGGCGTGTCCCAAGACTCAGGAAGAAATGGCTCATATGTCTAAAGTTTCATATGCATGAGCAGTTGGGAGCTTAATGTATGCAATGGTCTGCATAAGGCCTGATATTGCACATGCAGTGGGAGTTGTAAGCAGGTACATGAACAATCCAGGAAAAGAACATTGGATGGTGGTGAAGTGGATTCTCAGGTATTTGAGAGGTACCACAAATCAAGCATTATGATTTGGTGGTTCAAACATTGCTCTATAGGGATATGTTGATGCAGATATGGCAGGTGACAGAGATAACAGTAGGAGCACTACAGGATATGTATTTATTGTAGGTGGAACAACTATCAGTTGGGTTTCAAAAATCCAAAGTGTTGTTGCACTTTCAACAACAGAAGCAGAGTATGTTGCTGCTACAGAGGCTAGTAAAGAAATGATTTGGTTACAAAGATTTTTGGATGAATTGGGTAAAAATCTAGAGTTGGGTAGGTTATACAGTGATAGCCAGAGTGCCATACATCTTGCAAAGAACTCTGCATTTCATTCCAAGACTAAACATATACAGCTCAAGTACCATTTCTTATGGTTAGCATTGGAAGATGGACAGTTGAAGTTGGAAAAGTTACACAATAGCCAGAATCCTGCAGTTATGTTAAAAAAAGTTGTAACCAGGGAGAAATTGAGAATCTGCTCAGTTTCAATTGGTCTTCAAGTATGATGAAGAAGATGAGAAACAACCAGGTCCAAAGTGGAGTCATTGTCTAGCAAATGAAGCAGCGGTGGAGTTGCTATAATCAGTCTCCAAGTGGGAGATTGTTGGGTGTGGAGCCTAATTATCTTTTGTATTCAAAGGTTTCAGCCAGATGTATACCCTAGGAAGACTATACACCCCTCCACGCGGGGGTAAATCCCCCCCAGCTGGGGGGTCCAGGGGCCAGCGGTCCCCCAGCGGGGGTTCGGGGGCAGCGCCCCCGAAGCTAAAAATAGATGTAAAATTGCCTTGTAAAAGTCTAGTAATTTCTAGTCAATCTGGGCTGTTCATTAGGCGGATTATCTGACGGTAGAAGTTATGTTTAATTTAGGGTTTTTTGTCCTAGAAGGAAACCCCTCACTATATATGAGGGAATTGTATTGCGTCTATGTAGATCTGTATTCTGAGTGAGGAAGAGAGAGGAGATTGAGAGCGAAGAGGGTGTTACAGCGGATCTGTTGTAGGTTGTATCTTTTCAGTTTGTTGGATAATATAATAAAAGGACTGGTTGTTTCTCCGTGGACGTAGCCCAAACTGGGTGAACCACGTATATCTGTGTCTCTCTTGTTTTATGCATTTTCTGTGTTTATATTTCTGCAATATTTTATGTGTTCCATTGCTCCATAATATATAATTTCTAATAATATTGGATGAAGGCAATAATAAGTACATGCAGCGCCATGATTAACATCGAGTGTTGCACAAGTTCCAGGTGGGCGACAAAGTTTGGCTACATTTACAGAAGGAGTACCTCATTGGACCCCACTGCAAGCTTCACCCACTCTGATATGGGCCATACACCATCACAAAGGTTGTAAGGGACAATGCCTACAACCTCAACATTCCACCATTCCTTGGTTTGCACCAAGTGTTCAATGTAGACCGCCTTTAGCCATAGTTTCCACCATTGTTGGACACATCCGACATTGGAGAACAACTCACACCAACATAGCTAAACCCAGACTGCATGGAATAGTCCACAATTGATCGAATCATGGACACGCAGATCAAGAATACTTTCCAACAAAATATCCAACTATATCTGGTTGTCAAATCTGGCCAACTCCTGCACCAAGGGAAGTGGCTCACTAGGGACCAAGTTCAACAAAAGTTTCCCCATCTCATGGAGGCACTCAATGCAATAGGGACCATTTCTTCCTAAGGGGGGAGGATTGATCTAGGTGGATATTGGTGGCCACCCATCTATTCCACTTGGACCCCCAACAATGTCTCTTTCAGTTTCCTTAAATGTAGCACAAATTACTATTTTTGGCAGTTTTTCGGATCGTGAACTTCTGGAGCTGTTTTGAGGCCCTAAACGATGTTTTTAGGGAAAACAGAGAGACCGAAAAAGTCCCATTCTAACATGTTTGTTTGCTTTCGACCTCCTCTTTGAGATCTTCGAAACGAGGTATTATGATAGACAAACAGAGATCGTATGCCAAAGTTACGAGCTTGGGAAGTTGATATACCAATTTACCCAAACAGGGCCCACCATTTTGGTGCTTCATCTCCTGGGGTTAGCTTTTCAGATGTTTAGGGGTTTCCATTGTTTCCCAATAATAAATAGGCCTTTGAGCCTCATTGTAACACAACTCAGAGGCATGTAGCCGCCACATCTCTTCTCAGATATAAGCTACCATCACCCGAATCTAGTTTATTTCCATTCTATTTATAAGCATATTTCAATGTTTGATATTAATGAAATGAAGTGTTATTTCTACTGCATCTCTGTAATTATGGTTATATGAGTGATTTGTTGCATTCCTGTTTAAGTTCGGATCAACAACATTGTCATGTTTGGAAGATTCAAGGAAGATTACAACTCTAGATACAACAAACTTATGATTAACTTCATCATAGAGATGACATGCTTTGGAGGCATTTGAATACCCCAAGAAGATACACTTATGACTACTTGCACCAAGTTTGTTTCTTTGTTCCTTTGGTATCAAGGCATAATAGGTGGAACCAAAGACCCTGAGATGCTTTACCAAAGGAATGTGGCCATACCACATTTCATAAGGAGTCTTGTTTCTAATAGCATTAGATGGACATATATTCTTTACATACACAACACATAGAACTGCATCAACCCAAAACATCAATTTTACATTCTTGAAAAACATCATGGAACATACCATATTTAAGATTGCCCTATTCATTCTTTCAACTACGCCGTACTGTTGGGGATTATAAGGCACAATTATTGGATGTTTGATCCCATGCCGGAGAAGATAGTTTTCAAATTCGTTTGAAGCGTATTCTTTTCCATTATTAGTGAAAATAGAGCCAATATGAGATTTTGCATCATTTTCAATCCATGCATGAAAGTTGTTGAATGTTTGAAAATCATCAGCTTTGTTCTTCAATAAATAAAGCCAACACATTCTGGTGTATTCATCAATAAATGTCATCATATATTTATTTCCATTTGCAGAAGGAACAAGTGTTGGGCCACATAAGTTTGAATGAATAAGTTCAATTTTTCTATGTGCTTTGGAATGTGAATCATGAAAAGATTGTTTGCTATGCTTTCCTAGAATACAAGCATCACATTGCTTAAGTTTCCTAGGAATTGTATGAAAACCAGTAACACCAATTTTCTTCAACATACAAAGGCCCTCATAATTCAAGTGTCCAAATCTAGCATGTTATAAAATACTTGATGGAAATGTACCTTCATCATAATGAAAATTGTATGAGAAGTTTTGTGCATGAGCAGAGCTACCTTGTAGCTTCAGAATTATTTCTTCTTTTATCCCCTTCATGAAAATTGAGCAATTTGATGATTTTCTAACCTCAACCTTGCCATCAAACATATGAATGGAGTGTCCTTGCTGGTGGATGTGGACAAAAACCAATAAGTTTCTCCTCAACTCAGGGAGATATAAAACATCATGTAGAAGAAAGTCTAGAAGACCAGGCAATTTGAGCCCGATGGTTCCTAGCCCTGATGACTTGAGTTTTAATTTGTTTGCAAAGTATATTGCGCCATCAACATTTTTAGAAAATTCTTCAAAATAAATCTCTTCTAAAGGTCATGTTGAATTTTCTCCTGAATCAAGCGACCAATCATTTTTCCAAGAAGCAAGTGAAGCATTAAACAAGTCTTGAGTTACTCTAATATTACAATGTGCCACAACATAATGAGTGGATTTAGGTTCTTTGCCTTTCTCTTTTTCATGGGTTTTACCTTTGGCTTCATTTATTTCTTGCTCAATTATGTCCCAATGCAATTTACGTGTGGATGCATCGTGTCCATATCTATTGCAACGTATGCAATTAATATCATACTTTTCTCCTTGGAAATCTCTGCCCCCATGCCTCTAAAATTTCTTCTTCTTCTTCCTCTTCGACCACCTCTTCCACTAGAAGAATCTTGAGCATGATTCTTCTCTTTATGTGCAAGACACACAACTGCTTCAAAAGACTGAGGAGTTGTCTTCTTCCTAAAATCCTTCTCTCTCTTAGCAAACTTCTTCTCAAGGGAGTCAAAGGTAATCTCCTTGAGGTTTTCACTTGCTTGCAATGACTCAAGATAATTTGAATAAGTGGGATATAATGCCTTGACATAAACTATAAGATGAATGTCTATTTAAACACCAGTGTTTTTGATATCATGCATAATAGATCTTACTTCTGATGCAAAAGCATGAGGATCATCATTTTTCAATTCAAGACTGAATAATTTAATCATCAATTGGACAACTTCAAGTTAAGAGTGTGAGTCATAGAGTTCCTTGAACTTCTGTAAGGCTTCAAAAGCATTTGAAAATGGTGAAATATGGCGACTCACCCCTTATTTATAGATGTTGCAATCAATGCATAGGCCTTGGTGTTATTTTTTTCTCAAATGACGATCTCCTTATCTGAGGTGGGCTTTGCAGGTGTTATAGACATTTTTGTGCCTTACAGCATTGAGCATGAAATGTCCATAATCTAAGGGATCCAAAGTCCCTAAACATGTTGTTCCTACCCCTAGAGGAACAAGGCTAACAAACCACAGCAATTCACAGAAGTTCTCCACCAGAAACTGCTCAAAAACAAGTCAAATCAGGATCATGTCAATGGCTCCACTGACCATCTGCACTGAATGTCAACTGCAACACTGGCTACCTGCGATGAATGTCAAAGCCAACACTGGCTACCTGCGCTGAGCGAGAGTGGACATGTGGCAGGCTCATTCCTCAAGGTGTCAATGCCCAGGAAGCTTCCAAAATGACACTTGCCTCAATGAATTCGACTGGTGATGAGTAAGAGGTTCCAAATCTCCAAGTGGAAGCAAGAACCTCCAAGTGGAATCAAGAACTGATAGAGGGAGAGGACACTAGTCAGATCTCAAGCTGACTCATCCTCTCTCCAAAACATCTATATATGGATCTCTCCTCCATGAGATCTAGAGGTTGGAATTTTGTTATTGTAAAGAATTGCTGTTGGTTTGAGACTGGAATCATTGGGTGCTTAATGCTTTGAAGGGAGGTGAAGATAGGAATTCCATTCTGCTGGGAAGGAGATGCTGGATTGGAGCCCTCTGGGTTGTATCTCTTCCTGAACCTTGTTATTTATCAATAAAGCTATCTTGGTTTTCTCCTATATACTGATGTATCTTTGATGTATGATTGCATTAGTGTATTTGATTTATTTCTAATCCTGAATCATTTATGAATATGAATATCTGCCTTTGTGTTGTGTTCTTCTCTTGTCGCAAGTAGCTGTTCTCTTGTGATCTCGCAGGAATCTGTTGAAGCTGGGCAAGCGAGGAGGCAAGTAGCTGTGAACACCCAAAGAGAAGAGGATCTGGATCGAGGGACAAATGGAAGACACTGGTAAGTCTATCGATCTCTCCTCTTTCGCATTTCATAAAGGAAGAAACCAGGATAGCTGTCTTTGTTTGTTGCTAAGGCACTGTCACACCTTAGGTGGATAGGATCGTCTTGCATAGGCATTTTTCCCCACAACAAATTGGCGAATCCGCTGGGGAAGTTTGTTTTAGTAATTTTATTTGTGTTTCTATCATTGTTTGTTTCATAGACTCAACAACAACAATCGAACTGCTTCTGCAAAGTAGACAGTTGCTGCCTTGATCCTTCACTGGATTTTGTCTATGATCTGAACAATGGACTCACAAATGACTTGATGATCCTTTGTGATAGATCTTAGTACCCTCTCAAAGCATCCCTTTGATTGTACCTTGCTTGTGTTTCTGATTTGGCTTGAAACTGTTGATTTTTGAGCAATCTGTGACCCAGAACCCGGTGAGAAACGAGAGTTTCTCCTTCAGCGCAACTGCTGTGAAGGCAGTCTGCATTTCAACGCAGGTCCCGTGAAGGCTACCTGCGCTGAATGTCAAAACCACAGTGTTGAGGTTGCGCTGAACCAGTTTGGCCTTGTGCAGCTGGGGTTCTCTGCTCTCTGTTGCCCTGTTTTGATCTCTGTTTTTGCAGCCTTTAACCAGCATAGGTACCAGTCTGATAACTCCTTTTCTTTGCTTGAATTCCTACTCCTTTTGTACAAAAAGACTGTAAGTGTTTTTATGTGTTTTTGGCGTCATTTACGGTTTTCCTTTGCATGAGTGAAATAATCATCCTGTGGCCCTTGATTCAGATCTGTCGATTGTGATCTTAGGAGAGAGTTCATTGGCTGTTTGCAATTGATTATACATTTGCTTTTGCTTATTGGTTTGAGTTTGTCTCTTTTAAGTGTCGAAACAAGTATTCATTTCGAAAGTCCCAAAGTGTTGTAATCTCTCCTACCCTTGTTGATTTCGAAAAAGTAAACTTGTTTGTACTTGTCATTTAAAAGAAAATTCAAAGTTGTACAAAAAGCTTTCTTTGTAGGCATCAATACTAAGAAAGCGGAAAACAAACACTTGCATTGTGCATTTTCATTTTGATAAGTTTGCATGCTTGATTTAGGAAGAGTGCATTAGAGTGTGCTGATTGCTCTTTGAGAAAAGATGGTGCCTTTCTTTTCCCTTAGTAGCTAGTATTTTCAAAGTTGAAAAGATAATAAAGCTTGCTTATCATCTTAGACTGCATTTAGGAATTGTACCATACATCTCGTGGTGATCCAGAAAGGAAAACTTCTAAAAAGATCAACTTAAAATAAACTGAATGAACCTAACAACGCTTTGCAACATAACACACAACATAGAGGTCTAGGCTAGAGACGTGTTCCAACGTCGTTAAGCCTGGTGACTGTCGATCTTGTGGAAGGTGGGTGATTCCTCCTGAGGGACGATAGCGCCAGTACGGATTGTGCTCCCACGTTCCGTCGCGTATATATTGGGATACCCCTATAGGAATTTAACCTTTATCCTTAGGAAGCCGTGTCGGCCGCCCTACTGATCGCAATGCACTGAACAAAACATTCAGGAAGATCGACCGCTCGTACCTTAAAAAGTATTCTGCGGTTTTGCGAAAAGTTTGGCACACCCTCTGCCTAGAACTCCAGAGCAGTTTCTTTTGGCCTTTTTCAGACTCTATAACAGAAAAAGTCCATCCGAGCATTTGTCACTTCGGGCTCGTTAAAACATCGAAGGAGACTAGAGTCATCTTTAGCTTTTTCTCGACTCTTTAAAAGTGAAAAAGCAAGTTGTGTCTAAAGTGTCGTTAACAATTTATTTTAAACGAAACAATCACCCTTTATTCCCGCATTGATCTTTAGGTTGAAAAGATGGAGCACACCAACCAAGGAATTCCCCTTAGTGGAAATCCTAGTCCCTTCTCCTCTTGGGGAGATGTTGGTGCGCCCCACATGGCCACATTGTCGCTTCCAGGACTGACAATTGGCCTACCAGTTTGGCTCTTTTCAACCAATGTCGTTCAGAACACCACAATTCTTGAACAGTCGAGTCAACAGTTAGATCAGACAAGAGTTGCCCACCAGCCTTCCACTTCATCTTCCTCTCCTCCTTCCTTTTCGCTTGATGGAACTGGTAGAACAAAAAACCAAGTTCCTAAGGAGAAGAAGGAGAAGAAGAAGAAAGAGAAGAAGAAGAAGGAGCCTAAGGCGACTGGGGGCAAACAAGTGTCATCTGACAAAAATCCACACACAACACTCGCAAGGCCTAAACCGCCATGCGTCATATGCAAGGGAGACCACTTCCATAGAGATTGTCCCTGTATCCCTCAGATACTAAGGGACTGGTCCCCCCGTTTGCACAATTCGGTAGCGTCGACCTCTGACAGCCATGTTGACTGCTCACCGTCAACTGGTGGGAGTGAAACCCAAGGACAGAGAGGAAAAGCTAAATTTCCCTGCTGACTGTGTGAAGGCGATCACGCCATCCACCGTTGTCCCTTCTTAGACGAGGCAAAAAGAGTTCTGGAAGAGCGCCCGATTTTACGAGCGCAACTTCCTCCTGGATATCAAAAACTCTTGCCAAGTCCTTCGCTAGTTGAGAACCCGACTGACCCGCCCAGGTGGTCAGCCGAAGCACCTGTCATTGAAGATGAACCGTCTGAATCCATACCTAACGAAAGTCTAAAGGTTGAAACGGCAGTTGACCCGATTTTTCCTTTAGAGGCTCTATCTTCGAATGATACCATCACAGAGGAGAATAAAGACGACACCATCCAAATTCTCTTCATCAACACTGACTCTGATGAACAAGGGGGCAATGCCACCATTCCTTTATCGCAGGAAGGAAGTTCGTCAGAGCGATATCCGGCCGTCTATTCGGTCCCACCACCAAGCAACCTAGTTGTGTCCTTCGACTGGAACCAACTAGGCAGACCCCGCTTGCCAGCTAGCATACCATTCAAAATTATTGTCCAAATATACAGAATGGTAATGGCTGGCACAGTTATTGATGAAGGGGCATCTGTGAGTATCCTTTCCTCTATTGCTTGGAAAGCGCTTGGTTCGCCTGCGCTTTTGCCTGAAATGAGAAATCTATCAGGCTTTGATAAAGGAACCAGTCGCCCTTTAGGGATCCTCCCCAATGTGCCCATAACATTGAAAGGGAAGACCGTTCAAATGAACGTGATGGTCGTTCAAGGACCCTTGGATTATAACCTACTCCTTGGACGAGACTATATATATTGCATGGGAGCCATCGTCTCATCACTCTTTAGAGTAATGTGTTTTCCGCATGAAGGAAGAATGGTCAAGCTCGTAGACCAACTTTCATTCTCCGGATCACGCATCGCAAATAGTCATGTACCATCCCTAAATGGTATCTTCACGCAAGAAGTGTCTTAGCCCACGGTCCGTCCTCCTGATGAGCGTGAGTAATCCGGGAGGATATGACTGGAACCCAGGGGGCATGCGTCCTGGTCTGCTTCGGCAGGAAGACTTTGGGTATAGAGTAGGTTTCCGCGGGAGAATATGACTAGTCTGTACCCCGCCCATGCTGGAAGAGGGTTATTCTAGAATAAGATTCTTTTGTCAAAGTTATGTGAGTTGACAAACGGAGTCTCTCACCTTTGTCTATTTCGGTAGACATTGCCGAAGAAGTATCTTGTTTGCTGTGCAAATGAAACAATCTTTGGGTAACCTGAAAGAGGTAGGCCTTTCCTTGTAGAACAAATGTTTTATCTGCAAATTGAGGGGTAACCTTGAAATCATACTTTATGCCTGGGGGCATGCAAACCTTTTGGAGTGCAAGCAAGGGGCGGCTATTTATTTTTTTAAATTTTTAGGTCCTCCCTTTAAACCTGTAGGTCTAACCCTTTAAAATCGTAGGATTAGTCGTTTCCGAACTTGCATAACGAAAGGATGCGGAGCATAGCTTTGGTAAGGCGCAAGCTCCATAAAAAATGGAATCTTACATGAGACATTCTTATCATATGACTGGTATAATCGAGCAGTTTTAGCATAAAGTTCATGCTCGTTAAAAAAAAAACGCAAGATCCGAGCAGTTTTAGCGCATAGTTCATGCTCGTTAAAAAATAAACATAATTTTGAGCAATGTTTTTCCGCGTTCAAGCTCTTTAAAAAATGAACCTATATCGGTAAATAACCATTGTGTACGTAACTTCATCAGCCATTAAAGCCTTGGTCGTGTTTGCACCGTCACCTCCACTTTTCATTTGGCCGATCGTTCACCTCCATATGATTGTTTACCCATTTTGAGGAACAAATGCGAAGAGTGATTTCACCTAGCCATCCTTGTGACACTGCCGTGATTGGAAAATTCCAACCTGTACCTGGAATCAACTACTAACCCTGTTTATCACTCGTTCCTCAAAAGACGAGTCTTCTTTAAGCTCTTTTCATCTGACTCGTAAAATGTGAAAAGATTGCCGAGTTTTGGCCTTCCAGCTCGTTAAAGCGACCAGAAGTGCTATCCCTCCTCTAGATTTTAATCTTTTTGGACCTGAGGGATTATTATACAAAAAGATCGAGCGCTTGTTTCTTCGGCTCGTTAAAACTATCGAAAACTCATCCCTTCTGTATTGTTTTATACTTTTTCGGACTTAAGGGATTAGATGACGAAAAAGGAATTTTGGAGTTAACTTTATGTATCTTTTCAGACTCTCTAAAAATGAAAAGGACCGAGCTATCTTTGTCGTTAGACTCGTTAAAATCACTAAATAGCGACAAACTTGTCTTTAGACGAGAACGAGTTTCACTATCGCTAGGCTCGTTAAAACATAGCGATGGGCTTGCCCGAAGGGCAGGTTATAGAACAAGCATATGTTATCCTCCTCAAGCTTGACAAAAATAAAGAGGTACTGGTCAGCAATGACTGGGGAAAAATTGGGAGAAACTCAAGAAAACTTTGATGGTAGCAAGTCGCTCTTGAACATGACACTTTTCCTCCGTACCACAATCGGGTTGGGTTGTTTCATTCACCGGTCACATCACCATGGTCTCGCCATACCATCCATATTTGGGGTAATGCTACCGATCCATCGCATCAGTGTCGCCATATGTTCAAGAGAAGTCGTTCAGAAAAAGTAAACCGGGTCCCATCCACTACCATACATTATCCTTCATCCATTCATGACCGCCACCCTGAATCATATGTCATAGATCGTTTTCACCTCCATTAAAATCATTAGCTCCGTTCCGTGTCACTGATGTGGGATTCATTAAGGCCCTCCTTTGACGGATCGCTTCTTGTCGACATCAGCTCATTATCCAAGAAGTTGATCTAGGAACAACCCCTTCAGTACTTTGAAGCTTGCATGCCTCAATGGCAAGTTTCTCACTTCCGGCGACAGGTATACATCAATGACCTTCGACCAGAAGATTTTGCGTGGTGTTCGACGCCAAGTCCTTTATTCACACCACGTGAATTGTACTGCAGTACCTTGAGGGTCATTATCATTATCGGTGATTCCTCTCGCGCTTGTTAACGGTTTACCTCATTGACCGGTAATCAAGCGATGTCTTTCCATGTTCGACTTCAGCACAATTCTCACATGGATCGACTTGTACTTAGAGTGAAGATCGAACGAGTTTGAAGACCCCGGGTCTAGTTTCATCCATCTGTGCTGTGATATATATTCAGGAAAAATAAAGACATTTGACATGTACATCATTGCAGCAGATGATCATCCTACTCAAAGGATGATAATTTCGCCAAAATTATCAGTCTAAGACGATTGTCTGTTCTATGTACAAAAAATGAATTTATAAAGCTGAGCATGGGAATGCCCGCCTCAGCTAGATCATGAAAACAGTGTGAAAAATAATGTATTGTATTGTATCTTATTACAGGTCTCCTCCCAGCAAATGGATGAACTTCGGACCCTCCTGGATAAAGCATTTCACCCGATAAACGACCTCATACTTTAGGGGGCAACTGTTATAGACATTTTTGTGCCTTACAGCATTGAGCATGAAATGTCCATAATCTAAGGGATCCAAAGTCCCTAAACATGTTGTTCCTACCCCTAGAGGAACAAGGCTAACAAACCACAGCAATTCACAGAAGTTCTCCACCAGAAACCGCTCAAAAACAAGTCAAATCAGGATCATGTCAATGGCTCCACTGACCATCTGCGCTGAATGTCAACTGCAACACTGGCTACCTGCGCTGAATGTCAAAGCCAACACTGGCTACCTGCGCTGAGCGAGAGTGGACATGTGGTAGGCTCATTCCTCAAGGTGTCAATGCCCAGGAAGCTTCCAAAATGACACTTTCCTCAGTGAATTCGACTGGTGATGAGTAAGAGGTTCCAAATCTCCAAGTGGAAGCAAGAACCTCCAAGTGGAATCAAGAACTGATAGAGGGAGAGGACACTAGTCAGATCTCAAGCTGACTCATCCTCTCTCCAAAACATCTATATATGGATCTCTCCTCCATGAGATCTAGAGGTTGGAATTTTGTTATTGCAAAGAATTGCTGTTGGTTTGAGACTGGAATCATTGGGTGCTTAATGCTTTGAAGGGAGGTGAAGATAGGAATTCCATTCTGCTGGGAAGGAGATGCTGGATTGGAGCCCTCTGGGTTTTATCTCTTCTTGAACCTTGTTATTTATCAATAAAGCTATCTTGGTTTTCTCCTATATACTGATGTATCTTTGATGTATGATTGCATTAGTGTATTTGATTTATTTCTAATCCTGAATCATTTATGAATATGAATATCCGCCTTTGTGTTGTGTTCTTCTCTTGTCGCAAGTAGCTGTTCTCTTGTCGCAAGTAGCCGTTCTCTTGTGATCTCGCAGGAATCTGTTGAAGCTGGGCGAGCGAGGAGGCAAGTAGCTGTGAACACCCAAAGAGAAGAGGATCTGGATCGAGGGGCAAACGGAAGACACTGGTAAGTCTATCGATCTCTCCTCTTTCGCATTTCATAAAGGAAGAAACCAGAATAGCTGTCTCTGTTTGTTGCTAAGGCACTGTCACACCTTAGGTGGATAGGATCGTCCTGCATAGGCATTTTTCCCCACAGCAAATTGGTGACTCCACTGGGGAAGTTTTTTTTAGTCATTTTATTTGTGTTTCTATCATTGTTTGTTTCATAGACTCAACAGCAACAATCGAACTGCTTCTGCAAAGTAGACAGTTGCTGCCTTGATCCTTCACTGGATTTTGTCTATGATCTGAACAATGGACTCACAAATGACTTTATGATCCTTTGTGATAGATCTTAGTACCCTCTCAAAGCATCCCTTTGATTGTACCTTGCTTGTGTTTCTGATTTGGCCTGAAACTGTTGATTTTTGAGCAATCTGTGACCCAGAACCCGGTGAGAAACGAGAGTTTCTCCTTCAGCGCAACTGCTGTGAAGGAAGTCTGCATTTCAACGCAGGTCCCGTGAAGGCTACCTGCGCTGAATGTCAAAACCACAGTGTTGAGGTTGCGCTGAACCAGTTTGGCCTTGTGCAGCTGGGGTTCTCTGCTCTCTGTTGCCTTGTTTTGATCTCTGTTTTTGCAGCCTTTAACCAGCATAGGTACCAGTCTGATAACTCCTTTTCTTTGCTTGAATTCCGCCTCCTTTTGTACAAAAAGACTGTAAGTGTTTTTATGTGTTTTTGGCGTCATTTACGGTTTTCCTTTGCATGAGTGAAATAATCATCCTGTGGCCCTTGATTCAGATCTGTCGATTGTGATCTTAGGAGAGAGTTCATTGGCTGTTTGCAGTTGATTATACATTTGCTTTTGCTTATTGGTTTGAGTTTGTCTCTTTTAAGTGTCGAAACAAGTATTCATTTCGAAAGTCCCAAAGTGTTGTAATCTCTCCTACCCTTGTTGATTTCGAAAAAGTAAACTTGTTTGTACTTGTCATTTAAAAGCAAATTCAAAGTTGTACAAAAAGCTTTCTTTGTAGGCATCAATACTAAGAAAGCGGAAAACAAACACCTGCATTGTGCATTTGCATTTTGATAAGTTTTCATGCTTGATTTAGGAAGAGTGCATTAGAGTGTGCTGATTGCTCTTTGAGAAAAGATGGTGTCTTTCTTTTCCCTTAGTAGCTAGTATTTTCAAAGTTGAAAAGATAATAAAGCTTGCTTATCATCTTAGACTGCATTTAGAAATTCTACCATACATCTCGTGGTGATCCAGAAAGGCAAACTTCTAAAAATATCAACTTAAAATAAACTGAATGAACCTAACAACGCTTTGCAACATAACGCACAACATAGAGGTCTAGGCTAGAGACGTGTTCCGGCGTCGTTAAGCCTGGTGACTGTCGATCTCGTGGAATGTGGGTGATTCCTCCTGAGGGACGATAGCGCCAGTACGGATTGTGCTCCCACGTACCGTCGCGTATATATTGGGAGACCCCTATAGGAATTTAACCTTTATCCTTAGGAAGCCGTGTCGGCTGCCCTACTGATCGCAATGCACTGAACACAACATTCAGGAAGATCGACCGCCCGTACCTTAAAAAGTATTCTGCGGTTTTGCGAAAAGTTTGGCACACCCTCTGCCTAGAACTCCAGAGCAGTTTCTTTTGGCCTTTTTCAGACTCTATAACAGAAAAAGTCCATCTGGGCATTTGTCACTTCGGGCTCGTTAAAACATCGAAGGAGACTAGAGTCATCTTTAGCATTTTCTTGACTCTTTAAAAGTGAAAAAGCAAGTTGTGTCTAAAGCGTCGTTAACAATTTATTTTAAACGGAACAATCACCCTTTATTCCCACGTTGATCTTTAGATTGAAAAGATGGAGCACACCAACCAAGGAATTCCCCTTAGTGGAAATCCTAGTCCCTTCTCCTCTTGGGGAGATGTTGGTGCGCCCCACATGGCCACATTGTCGCTTCCAGGACTGACAATTGGCCTACCAGTTTGGCTCTTTTCAACCAATGTCGTTCAGAACACCACAATTCTTGAACAGTCGAGTCAACAGTTAGATCAGACAAGAGTTTCCCACCAGCCTTCCACTTCATCTTCCTCTCCTCCTTCCTTTTCGCTTGATGGAACTGGTAGAACAAAAAACCAAGTTCCTAAGGAGAAGAAGGAGAAGAAGAAGAAAGAGAAGAAGAAGAAGGAGCCTAAGGCGACTGGGGGAAAACAAGTGTCATCTGACAAAAATCCACACACAACACTCGCAAGGCCTAAATCACCATGCATCATATGCAAGGGAGACCACTTGCATAGAGATTGTCCCTGTATCCCTCGGATACTAAGGGACTGGTCCCCCTGTTTGCACAATTCGGTAGCGTCGACCTCTGATAGCCATGTTGACTGCTCACCGTCAACTGGTGGGAGTGAAGCCCCAGGACAGAGAGGAAAAGCTAAATTTCCCTGCTGACTGTGTGAAGGTGATCACGCCATCCATTGTTGTCCCTTCTTAGACGAGGCAAAAAGAGTTCTGGAAGAGCTCCCGATTTTACGAGCGCAACTTCCTCCTGGATATCAAAAACTCTTGCCAAGTCCTTCGCTAGTTGAGAACCCGCCTGACCCGCCCAGGTGGTCAGCCGAATCACCTGTCATTGAAGATGAACCGTCTGAATCCATACCTAACGAAAGTCTAAAGGTTGAAACGGCAGTTGACCCGGTTTTGCCTTCAGAGGCTCTATCTTCGAATGATACCATCACAGAGGAGAATAAAGACGACAGCGTCCAAATTCTCTTCATCAACACTGACTCTGATGAACAAGGGGGCAATGCCACCATTCCTTTATCGCAGGAAAGAAGTTCGTCAGAGCGATATCCGGCCGTCTATTCGGTCCCACCACCAAGCAACCTAGTTGTGTCCTTCGACTGGAACCAACTAGGCAGACCCCGCTTGCCAGCTAGCATACCATTCAAAATTATTGTCCAAATATACAGAATGGTAATGGCTGGCACAGTTATTGATGAAGGGGCATCTGTGAGTATCCTTTCCTCTATTGCTTGGAAAGCGCTTGGTTCGCCTGCGCTTTTGCCTGAAATGAGAAATCTATCAGGCTTTGATAAAGGAACCAGTCGCCCTTTAGGGATCCTCCCCAATGTGCCCATAACATTGAAAGGGAAGACCGTTCAAATGAACGTGATGGTCGTTCAAGGACCCTTGGATTATAACCTACTCCTTGGACGAGACTATATATATTGCATGGGAGCCATCGTCTCATCACTCTTTAGAGTAATGTGTTTTCCGCATGAAGGAAGAATGGTCAAGCTCGTAGACCAACTTTCATTCTCCGGATCACGCATCGCAAATAGTCATGTACCATCCCTAAATGGTCTCTTCACGCAAGAAGTGTCTCAGCCCACGGTCCGTCCTCCTGATGAGCGCGAGTAATCCGGGAGGATATGACTGGAACCCAGGGGGCATGCGTCCTGGTCTGCTTCGGCAGGAAGACTTTGGGTATAGAGTAGGTTTCCGCGGGAGAATATGACTAGTCTGTACCCCGCCCATGCTTAAAGAGGGTTATTCTAGAATAAGATTCTTTTGTCAAAGTTATGTGAGTTGACAGATGGAGTCTCTCACCTTTGTCTTTTTCGGTAGACATCGCCGAAGAAGTATCTTGTTTGCTGTGCAAATGAAACAATCTTTGGGTAACCTGAAAGAGGTAGGCCTTTCCTGGTAGAACAAATGTTTTATCTGCAAATTGAGGGGTAACCTTGAAATCATACTTTATGCCTGGGGGCATGCAAACCTTTTGGAGTGCAAGCAAGGGGCGGCTATTTATTTTTTTAAATTTTTAGGTCCTCCCTTTAAACCTGTAGGTCTAACCCTTTAAACTCGTAGGATTAGTCGTTTTCGAACTTGCATAACGAAAGGATGCGGAGCATAGCTTTGGTAAGGCGCAAGCTCCATAAAAAATGGAATCTTACATGAGACATTCTTATCATATGACTGGTATAATCGAGCAGTTTTAGCATAAAGTTCATGCTCGTTAAAAAATAAACGCAAGATCCGAGCAGTTTTAGCGCATAGTTCATGCTCGTTAAAAAATAAACATAAGTTTGAGCAATGTTTTTCCACGTTCAAGCTCTTTAAAAAATGAACCCATTTCGATAAATAACCATTGTGTACGTAACTTCATTAGCCATTAAAGCCTTGGTCGTGTTTGCACCGTCACCTCCACTTTTCATTTGGCCGATCGTTCACCTCCATATGATTGTTTACCCATTTTGAGGAACAGCTGCGAAGAGTGATTTCACCTAGCCATCCTTGTGACACTGCCGTGATTGGAAAATTCCAACCTGTACCTGGAATCAGCTGCTAACCCCGTTTATCACTCGTTCCTCAAAAGACGAGTCTTCTTTAAGCTCTTTTCATCTAACTTGTAAAATGTGAAAAGATTGCCGAGTTTTGGCCTTCCAGCTCGTTAAAGCGACCGGAAGTGCTATCCCTCCTTTAGATTTTAATCTTTTTGGACCTGAGGGATTATTACACAAAAAGATCGAGCGCTTGTTTCTTCGGCTCGTTAAAACTATCGAAAACTCATCCCTTCTGTATTGTTTTATACTTTTTCGGACTTAAGGGATTAGATGACGAAAAAGGAATTTTGGAGTTAACTTTATGTATCTTTTCAGACTCTCTAAAAATGAAAAGGACCGAGTTATCTTTGTCGTTAGACTCGTTAAAATCACTAAATAGCGACAAACTTGTCTTTAGACGAGAACGAGTTTCACTATCGCTAGGCTCGTTAAAACATAGCGATGGGCTTGCCCGAAGGGCAGGTTATAGAACAAGCATATGTTATCCTCCTCAAGCTTGACAAAAATAAAGAGGTACTGGTCAACAATGACTGGGGAAAAATTGGGAGAAACTCAAGAAAACTTTGATGGTAGCAAGTCGCTCTTGAACATGACACTTTTTCTCCTTACCACAATCGGGTTGGGTTGTTTCATTCACCGGTCACATCACCATGGTCTCGCCATACCATCCATATTTGGGGTAATGCTACTGATCCATCGCATCAGTGTCGCCATATGTTCAAGAGAAGTCGTTCAGAAAAAGTAAACCGGGTCCCATCCACTACCATACATTATCCTTCATCCATTCATGACCTCCACCCTGAATCATATGTCACAGATCGTTTTCACCTCCATTAAAATCATTAGCTCCGTTCCGTGTCACTGATGTGGGATTCATTAAGGCCCTCCTTTGACGGATCGCTTCTTGTCGACATCAGCTCATTATCCAAGAAGTTGATCTAGGAACAACCCCTTCAGTACTTTGAAGCTTGCATGCCTCAATGGCAAGTTTCTCACTTCTGGTGACAGGTATACATCAATGACCTTCGACCAGAAGATTTTGCGTGGTGTTCGACGCCAAGTCCTTTATTCACACCACGTGAATTTTACTGCAGTACCTTAAGGGTCATTATCATTATCGGTGATTCCTCTCGCACTTGTTAACGGTTTACCTCATTGACCGGTAATCAAGCGATGTCTTTCCATGTTCGACTTTAGCACAATTCTCACATGGATCTACTTGTACTTAGAGTGAATATCGAATGAGTTTGAAGACCTCGGATCTAGTTTCATTCATCCGGGCTATGATATATATTCAGGAAAAATAAAGACATTTGACATGTACATCATTGCAGCAGATGATCATCCTACTCAAAGGATGATAATTTCGCCAAAATTATCAGTCTACCATCAGACGATTGTCTGTTCTATGTATAAAAAATGAATTTATAAAGCTGAGCATGGGAATTTCCGCCTCAGCTAGATCATGAAAACAGTGTGAAAAATAATGTATTGTATTGTATCTTATTACAGGTCTCCTCCCAGCAAATGGATGAACTTCAGACCCTCCTGGATAAAGCATTTCACCCGATAAATGACCTCATACTTTAGGGGGCAACTGTTATAGACATTTTTGTGC
>CM062813.1:1175034725-1175046677 GCA_031772625.1 Pinus tabuliformis
GAAGATGCAGATGGAAGATTATCTGTATCATAGAGATTTGTACCTACCATTGAGCGGAAAGACAAAGAAGCCAACAAGTATGACAGACACAGAATGGGATATTCTCGACAGAAAGGCACTTGGGACAATACCGCTATGCCTAGCAGCGTCGGTAGCGTTTAATATTTCAAAGGAAACGACAACACAGGGTTTAATGTCGGCACTGGCCAAACTATATGACAAGCCCTTGGCCTCAAATAAGGTATTTCTTATGAAGCATTTATTTAATATGAAGATGTCATAAGGTGGATCTGTTGTGGACCATTTAAATGATTTTAATATAGTTACAAGTCAGTTAAGTTCTGTAGGGGTAAATTTTGATGATGAAGTTAGGGCTCTATTATTTTTGTGCTCATTGCCAGAAAGTTGGAATGGTTTAGTTATGGCCATTAGTAACTTTGTCTCTGGATCTAGTACTTTAAAGTTTGATGATGTTGTCAGTGCAATCCTTAGCGAGGAAATGCGACGAAAAGCTCCGGTGAGACATCAAGTAATGCTTTGAGTGCAGAGTCTAGGGGAAGAAAAATGGAAAGAGGAAAGAGCTCAGGATATTGCAGTAAATCAAGGAAAGGCAGATCCAAGTACAGATCGAGGGTAGTGTGCTGGAAATGCGAAATAAAGGACACCTAAAGAAAGACTGTAGATCTCAGAAGGGAAAAGGAGATGCACAGCAAGAAAACAATCATGAAGCAAATGTGACAGGTGAGGTGTTACAAGATGCTTTGATTCTTTTTTTCAAAAATATTACTGATTCCTAGGTGGTAGATTCAGGGGCCTCATTCCATGCCACAGCTGATAAGAAATATTTTGTAGTTTCATGATCCGGATTATCCACAGTTTTCAGTTCATTCTGCCAACGTTTCAAACCCCAAAGGGGGTTCATCATCACGACAAATCAGAAAGAATATGATTGAAAAATTATTGAGAGAAGAGAGCCTTGCGACCTGGATATAAATAAACCAAGAACCCTAATTTTTATAAAGGCCGACACATGATTCCTAATTTTTATTAATAATTATTTTATTTTTATTTATTATTTTCCTTTATAATAATTACAATTTTTTTTAAAAAACTTTAATTAATTATTCCTATTAGTCTAATTAATTAATTCCTTTTTTATTTAATTAAATAATAACATTAAATTATTTTAACCTTCTTTTAATTAATCAATTATTGATTAATCAATTAATTAATTGATTAATTAATTATTTAACTAATTCATTAATTAATTCATCAAATTAATTAATTTTTAATTTTTAATTTTTATTTTATTTGATTAATTAATAAATTTGTTTTTAATTAATAAACAAATTTGATTTTAATCCATTAATAAGACCCTATTAAATTTAATTAAAATCCAATTAAAATGGTTAAAGAAATTAATTTATAAAACTAAAGCTTTAATTCTTATTACATTTAAAATTTTTTTTGATTCATTTAAAATTTTTTATTTGATTTAAATTTTTTTTGAT
Organism: Pinus tabuliformis; assembly: GCA_031772625.1. NCBI lineage: Eukaryota > Viridiplantae > Streptophyta > Pinopsida > Pinales > Pinaceae > Pinus > Pinus tabuliformis. Next base: position 1,175,036,237 of record CM062813.1, read on the forward strand.
TTAAAATTTTTTTTGATTAAAATTTTTTATTTCAATTTCTTTCTCTAAAATTAACAGATTAAATCAAATTAATTTATTAATTTAAATTGTTTAATTGATTTTGATTTTTGAATTTATTTAAAATCAATTAATTCATGCTACATCCTAATGTTTTAATTTAATAATATTTCTAAATTATCTATTGATTAATATTTATTCAATTAAAATCTTAATTACATCTTATTTATTAATTAATTTTTATAATCAAAGTTATTTTTAGTTATTTTTTTTCAGAAATTTATTAATCATTTGATTGTTATGATTAATTTCATATTTTATTTTAATTATTTTACTAAGAATTAAATTATTAATTTAATTAAATTTTATTAATTTAATTTAATTAAATTTAAAGTTAAATTTAATTAAATTAATAATTTAATTCTTAATAAAATAATTAAAATAAAATATGAAATTAATCATAACAATCAAATGATTAATAAATTTCTGAAAAAAATTAACTAAAAATAACTTTGATTATAAAAATTTAATTAATAAATAAGATGTAATTAAGATTTTAATTGAATAAATATTAATCAATAGATAATTTAGAATTATATTAAATTAAAACATTAGGATGTAGCATGAATTAATTGATTTTAAATAAATTCAAAAATCAAAATCAATTAAACAATTTAAATTAATAAATTAATTTGATTTAATCTATTAATTTTAGAGAAAGAAATTGAAATAAAAAATTTTAATCAAATAAAATTTAAATGAAATAATTTTTTGTAAATGAAATAATATTTTTAATCAAATAATTATTTTTTAAATGTAATAAGAATTAAAGCTTTAGTTTTATAAATTAATTTCTTTAACAATTTTAATTGGATTTTAATTAAATTTAATAGGGTCTTATTAATTGATTAAAATCAAATTTGTTTATTAATTAAAAAACAAATTTATTAATTAATCAATTTATTAATCAAATAAAATAAAATTTAAAAATTTAAAATTAATTAATTAATTAATTAGTTATTAGTTAATTAATTAATTAATCAATTAATTAATTGATTAATCAATAATTGATTAATTAATCAATTAATTAATTGATTAATCAATAATTGATTATTAAAGGAAGGTTAAAATAATTTAATGTAAATTGTTTAATTAAATAAAAAAGGAATTAATTAATTAGACTAATAGGAATAATTAATTAAAGTTTTTAATTTTTTTTTGTAATTATTATAAAGGAAAATAATAAATAAAAATAAAATAATTATTAATAAAAAATTGGGAATCATGTGTCGACCTTTATAAAAATTAGGGTTCTTGGTTTATTTATATCCAGGTCGCAAGGCTCTCTTCTCTCAATAATTTTTCAATCATATTCTTTTTGATTTGTCCTGATGATGGACCCCTTTGGGGTTTGAAACGTTGGCAGAATGAATTGAAAACTGTGGATAATCTGGATCATGAAACTACAAAAAACTTCCACAAAAGCTTAAAATCTAAGAAATATTTTCATGACTATGTTCAGGAGATTTTGGACAAGTTCGTTTGGGTGATGATAAACCCTATTAAATTGTTGGAATGGGTAAGGTTCTTGTAAAACAGCAGAATGAATGGAACCAATGGCTACTAAAGGAGGTAAGACATGTTCCAGATATGAAGAAAAATCTGATTTTCAATAGGGCAGTTAGGCGGTGAAGGTTGTGTGACAACTTTCACAGATAAAGCTTGGAAGGTCACCAAAGGAGCCCTGGTAATAGCAAAAGGTGAAAGGTTGGTACATTGTATTTATGCAATGGTATTTCTAACTCTGTTAATGCATTGACTTCTAAAGGAGCAGATGCAGCATTATGGCATCATAGGCTCAGACACATGAGTGAAAAGGGGATGAAGATTCTTCACTGAAGGAATTTGTTGCTGGGTTTGACGAATGTTGATTTGGACTTCTGTGAGAATTGCATTTATGGAAAACAGAAGAGAGTCATATTTCTTAGAGTTGGGGAAAGAAAAGAAGAGCGAAAAATTAGAGCTTGTGCATACAGGTGTATGGGGACCTGCTCAGGTATCATCTCTTGGTGGCTCTCATTATTATGTTTATTGATGATGCAACAAGAAAAACATGGATTTATTGTATTCGAAATAAATCTGATGTATTTGATACTTTCAAGAAATGGAAAGATTTGGTTGAAAATGAGACAGGGAAAAGGTCGAAGTGTCTCAGATCAAATAATGGAGGTGAATATTGCAGCAAAGAGTTTGATAGGCACTGTTCAGAGAATGGAATTCGTAGAGAGAAGACAGTTCCAGGAACACCATAAGAAAATGGTGTGTCAGAAGGATGAACAGGACAATCATGGAATGTGCAAGGTGCATGAGATTGCATGCAGGATTGCATTTACAATTTTGGGCAGATGCTATAGATACTGTTGTTTATCTAATAAACAGAGGGCCTTCAAGCTCCTTGGATGGTGGTATTCCAGAGGAGGCATGGACAGGTAAAAAGGTAAACTACTCATTTTTAAAGACTTTTGGTTGTGAAGCCTTTGTCCACATTAATAAAGAAAATAGAACAAAGCTTGAGGCAAAATCAAAGAAATGTAGCTTTATTGGATATGGTGTTAATGGTTTTGGTTATCGCTTATATGATTATGAGAATCACAAAATCATTAGGAGCAAAGATGTAATATTCAATGAAAAGGTCTTGTATAAGAATCAGTTGAGGGAAAAGAAACAAGAAAAAGAAAACAGAGAATACACTGTGCTTGACGATATCACAGGAAAAGTGATGGTGCCTGAAAATCATAATGATCAACTGCCAAAACAACAACAACAACAACAAGCACTTAAAACACTTGAAGTGTGTTATGTTAGAGATATACCAGGATAAGTAGACCCCTTGAACGATACTCTCCTTCATTATATTATGTATTGTTGACTGATTCTGGTGAACCAGAATGTTATGAAGAAGCAGTGCAGGTAAAAACCAGGAAGAAGTGGGAGCAAGCCATGAAAGAAGAGATGGACTCCTTTAGCACATAACTAGACATGGGACTTAGTCAGGTTGCTTGTAGGTAAAACAACATTGCAGAATAAATGGGTTTACAGGCTGAAGGAAGAAGATGGAGGAAAACAAAGGTACAAAGCTTGACTTGTAGTGAAGGGGTTTGCACAGAAGAAAGGTATTGATTTTGATGAAATATTTTCTCTTGTTGTAAAAATGACTTCAATCAGAACTATTTTAAGTCTAGTAGCAGTTGAAGATTTGCATCTTGAGCAGTTAGATGTAAAGACAACCTTTCTCCATGGGGATTCAGAGGAAGAGATATATATGCAGCAACCACAAGGATATGAGGTAAAAGGGAAGGAGAAACTAGTGTGCAAGTTGAAGAAGAGCTTGTATGGCTTAAAATAGGCTCCAAGGCAGTGGTATCTAAAATTTGACAGGTTTATGTCTGAACAAGGTTATACTAGATGTCACTCTGATCATTGTGTTTATCTCAAAAGGCAAAACGATGGCAGCTATATTATATTTTTATTGTATGTAGATGATATGCTTGTTGTAGGTTCTAACATGTAGGAAATAAATGTGCTCAAAAGGAAATTGGCAAACTCATTTGCATTGAAGGATTTGGGTGCTGCAAAACAAATCCTTGGTATGAGAATAACTAGAGACAGGAAGAATCGCAAATTAATATTGTCTCAAAGTGAGTACATAGAAAAGGTGTTGAAAAGGTTTAATATGAAGAATGCAAAACTAGTTGATATACCTTTGGCTAGCCATTTCAAATTAAGTAAGGAGGCGTGTCCCAAGACTCAGGAAGAAATGGCTCATATGTCTAAAGTTTCATATGCATGAGCAGTTGGGAGCTTAATGTATGCAATGGTCTGCATAAGGCCTGATATTGCACATGCAGTGGGAGTTGTAAGTAGGTACATGAACAATCCAGGAAAAGAACATTGGATGGTGGTGAAGTGGATTCTCAGGTATTTGAGAGGTACCACAAATCAAGCATTATGATTTGGTGGTTCAAACATTGCTCTATAGGGATATGTTGATGCAGATATGGCAGGTGACAGAGATAACAGTAGGAGCACTACAGGATATGTATTTATTGTAGGTGGAACAACTATCAGTTGGGTTTCAAAAATCCAAAGTGTTGTTCACTTTCAACAACAGAAGCAGAGTATGTTGCTGCTACAGAGGCTAGTAAAGAAATGATTTGGTTTACAAAGATTTTTGGATGAATTGGGTAAAATATTAGAGTTGGGTAGGTTATACAGTGATAGCCAGAGTGCCATACATCTTGCAAAGAACTCTGCATTTCATTCCAAGACTAAACATATACAGCTCAAGTACCATTTCTTATGGTTAGCATTGGAAGATGGACAGTTGAAGTTGGAAAAGTTACACAATAGCCAGAATCCTGCAGTTATGTTAAAAAAAAGTTGTAACCAGGGAGAAATTGAGAATCTGCTCAGTTTCAATTGGTCTTCAAGTATGATGAAGAAGATGAGAAACAACAGGTCCAAAGTGGAGTCATTGTCTAGCAAATGAAGCAGCGGTGGAGTTGCTATAATCAGTCTCCAAGTGGGAGATTGTTGGGTGTGGAGCCTAATTATCTTTTGTATTCAAAGGTTTCAGCCAGATGTATACCCTAGGAAGATATACACCCCTCCAAGCGGGGGTAAATCCCCCCAGCTAGGGGGTCCAGGGGCCAGCGGTCCCCCAGCGGGGGTTCTGGGGCAGCGCCCCCGAAGCTAAAAATAGATGTAAAATTGCCTTGTAAAAGTCTAGTAATTTCTAGTCAATCTGGGCTGTTCATTAGGCGGATGATCTGACGGTAGAAGTTATGTTTAATTTAGGGTTTTTTGTCCTAGAAGGAAACCCCTCACTATATATGAGGGAATTGTATTGCGTCTATGTAGATCTGTATTCTGAGTGAGGAAGAGAGAGGAGATTGAGAGCGAAGAGGGTGTTACAGCGGATCTGCTGTAGGTTGTATCTTTTCAGTTTGTTGGATAATATAATAAAAGGACTGGTTGTTTCTCCGTGGACGTAGCCAAACTGGGTGAACCACGTATATCTGTGTCTCTCTTGTTTTATGCATTTTCTGTGTTTATATTTCTTTCTGCAATATTTTATGTGTTCCATTGCTCCATAAATATATAATTTCTAATAATATTGGATGAAGGCAATAATAAGTACATGCAGCGCCATGATTAACATCGAGTGTTGCACAAGTTCCAGGTGGGCGACAAAGTTTGGCTACATTTACAGAAGGAGTACCTCATTGGACCCCACTGCAAGCTTCACCCACTCTGATATGGGCCATACACCATCACAAAGGTTGTAAGGGACAATGCCTACAACCTCAACATTCCACCATTCCTTGGTTTGCACCAAGTGTTCAATGTAGACCGCCTTTAGCCATAGTTTCCACCATTGTTGGACACATCCGACATTGGAGAACAACTCACACCAACATAGCTAAACCCAGACTGCATGGAATAGTCCACAATTGATCGAATCATGGACACACAGATCAAGAATACTTTCCAACAAAATATCCAACTATATCTGGTTGTCAAAATCTGGCCAACTCCTGCACCAAGGTAAGTGGCTCACTAGGGACCAAGTTCAACAAAAGTTTCCCCATCTCATGGAGGCACTCAATGCAATAGGGACCATTTCTTCCTAAGGGGGGAGGATTGATCTAGGTGGATATTGGTGGCCACCATCTATTCCACTTGGACCCCCAACAATGTCTCTTTCAGTTTCCTTAAATGTAGCACAAATTACTATTTTTGGCAGTTTTTCGGATCGTGAACTTCTGGAGCTGTTTTGAGGCCCTAAACGATGTTTTTAGGGAAAACAGAGAGACCGAAAAAGTCCCAATCTAACATGTTTGTTTGTTTTCGACCTCCTCTTTGAGATCTTCGAAACGAGGTATTATGATAGACAAACAGAGATCGTATGCCAAAGTTACGACCTTGGGAAGTTGATATACCAATTTACCCAAACAGGGCCCACCATTTTGGTGCTTCATCTCCTGGGGTTAGCTTTTCAGATGTTTAGGGGTTTTCCATTGTTTCCCAATAATAAATAGGCCTTTGAGCCTCATTGTAACACAACTCAGAGGCATGTAGCCGCCACATCTCTTCTCAGATATAAGCTACCATCACCCGAATCTAGTTTTTTTCCATTCTATTTATAAGCATATTTCAATGTTTGATATTAATGAAATGAAGTGTTATTTCTACTGCATCTCTGTAATTATGGTTATATGAGTGATTTGTTGCATTCCTGTTTAAGTTCGGATCAACAACATTGTCATGTTTGGAAGATTCAAGGAATATTACAACTCTAGATACAACAAACTTATGATTAACTTCATCATAGAGATGACATGCTTTGAAGGCATTTGAATACCCCAAGAAGATACACTTATGACTACTTGCACCAAGTTTGTTTCTTTGTTCCTTTGGTATCAAGGCATAATAGGTGGAACCAAAGACCCTGAGATGCTTTACAAAGGAATGTGGCCATACCACATTTCATAAGGAGTCTTGTTTCTAATATAGCATTAGATGGACATATATTCTTTACATACACAACACATAGAACTGCATCAACCCAAAACATCAATTTTACATTCTTGAAAAACATCATGGAACATACCATATTTAAGATTGCCCTATTCATTCTTTCAACTACGCCGTACTCTTGGGGATTATAAGGCACAATTATTGGATGTTTGATCCCATGCCGGAGAAGATAGTTTTCAAATTCATTTGAAGTGTATTCTTTTCCATTATTAGTGAAAATAGAGCCAATATGAGATTGTGCATCATTTTCAATCCATGCATGAAAGTTCTTGAATGTTTGAAAAGCATCAGCTTTGTTCTTCAATAAATAAAGCCAACACATTCTGGTGTATTCATCAATAAATGTCATTTATATTTTATTTCCATTTGCAGAAGGAACAAGCATTGGGCCACATAAGTTTGAATGAATAAGTTCAATTTTTCTATGTGCTTTGGAATGTGAATCATGAAAAGATTGTTTGCTATGCTTTCCTAGAATACAAGCATCACATTGCTTAAGTTTCCTAGGAATTGTAGGCAAACCAGTAACACCAATTTTCTTCAACATACAAAGGCCCTCATAATTAAAGTGTCCAAATCTAGCATGCCATAAAATACTTGATGGAAATGTACCTTCATCATAATGAAAATTGTATGAGAAGTTTTGTGCATGAACAGAGGTACCTTGTAGCTTCAGAATTCTTTCTTCTTCTATCCCTTCATGACAATTGAGCGATTTGATGATTTTCTAACCTCAACCTTGCCATCAAACATATGAATGGAGTGTCCTTGCTAGTGGATGTGGACAAAAAACAATAAGTTTCTCTCAACTCAGGAGAGATAAAACATCATGTAGAAGAAAGTCTAGAAGACCAGGCAATTTGAGCCTGATGGTGCCTAGCCCTGATGACTTGAGTTTTAATTTGTCTGCAAAGTATACTGCTCCATCAACATTGTTAGTAAATTCTTCGAAATAAATCTCTTCTAAAGTTCATGTTGAATTTTCTCCTGAATCAAGCGACCAATCATTTTTCCAAGAAGCAAGTGAAGCATTAAACAAGTCTTCAGTTACTCTAATATTACAATGTGCCACAACATAATGAGTGGATTTAGGTGCTTTGCCTTTCTCTTTTTCATGGGTTTTACCTTTGGCTTCATTTATTTCTTGCTCAATTATGTCCCAATGCAATTTTATGTGTGGATGCATCGTGTCCATATCTATTGCAACATATGCAATTAATATCATATTTTCTCCTTGGAAATCTCTGCCCCCATGCCTCTAAAATTTCTTCTTCTTCTTCCTCTTCGACCACCTCTTCACTAGAAGAATCTTGCGCATGATTCTTCTCTTTATGTGCAAGACACACAACTGCTTCAAAACACTGAGGAGTTGTCTTCTTCCTAAAATCCTTCTCTCTCTTAGCAAACTTCTTCTCAAGGGAGTCAAAGGTAATCTCCTTGAGGTTTTCACTTGCTTGCAATGACTCAAGATAATTTGAATAAGTGGGATATAATGCCTTGACATAAACTATAAGATGAATGTCTATTTAAACACCAGTGTTTTTGATATCATGCATAATAGATCTTACTTCTGATGCAAAAGCATGAGGATCATCATTTTTCAATTCATGACTGAATAATTTAATCATCAATTGGACAACTTCAAGTTAAGAGTGTGAGTCATAGAGTTCCTTGAATTCTGTAAGGCTTCAAAAGCATTTGAAAATGGTGAAATATGGCGACTCACCCCTTATTTATAGATGTTGCAATCAATGCTAGGCCTTGGTGTTATTTTTTTCTCAAATGACGATCTCCTTATCTGAGGTGGGCTTTGCAGGTGTTATAGACATTTTTGTGCCTTACAGCATTGAGCATGAAATGTCCATAATCTAAGGGATCCAAAAGTCCCTAACATGTTGTTCCTACCCCTAGAGGAACAAGGCTAACAAACCACAGCAATTCACAGAATTTCTCCACCAGAAATTGCTCAAAACAAGTCAAATCAGGATCATGTCAATGGCTCCACTGACCATCTGCGCTGAATGTCAACTGCAACACTGGCTACCTGTGATGAATGTCAAAGCCAACACTGGCTACCTGCGCTTGAGCGAGAGTGGACATGTGGCAGGCTCATTCCTCAAGGTGTCAATGCCCAGGAAGCTTCCAAAATGACACTTGCCTCAATGAATTTGACTGGTGATGAGTAAGAGGTTCCAAATCTCCAAGTGGAAGCAAGAACCTCCAAGTGGAATCAAGAACTGATAGAGGGAGAGGACACTAGTCAGATCTCAAGCTGACTCATCCTCTCTCCAAAACATCTATATATGGATCTCTCCTCCATGAGATCTAGAGGTTGGAATTTTGTTATTGCAAAGAATTGCTGTTGGTTTGAGACTGGAATCATTGGGTGCTTAATGCTTTGAAGGGAGGTGAAGATAGGAATTCCATTCTGCTGGGAAGGAGATGCTGGATTGGAGCCCTCTGGGTTGTATCTCTTCCTGAACCTTGTTATTTATTAATAAAGCTATCTTGGTTTTCTCCTATATACTGATGTATCTTTGATGTATGATTGCATTAGTGTATTTGATTTATTTCTAATCCTGAATCATTTATGAATATGAATATCTGCCTTTGTGTTGTGTTCTTCTCTTGTCGCAAGTAGCTGTTCTCTTGTCGCAAGTAGCTGTTCTCTTGTGATCTCGCAGGAATCTGTTGAAGCTGGGCAAGCGAGGAGGCAAGTAGCTGTGAACACCCAAAGAGAAGAGGATCTGGATCGAGGGACAAATGGAAGACACTGGTAAGTCTATCGATCTCTCCTCTTTCGCATTTCATAAAGGAAGAAACCAGGATAGCTGTCTCTGTTTGTTGCTAAGGCACTGTCACACCTTAGGTGGATAGGATCGTCTTGCATAGGCATTTTTCCCACAACAAATTGGCGAATCCGGTGGGGAAGTTTGTTTTAGTAATTTTATTTGTGTTTCTATCATTGTTTGTTTCATAGACTCAACAACAACAATCGAACTGCTTCTGCAAAGTAGACAGTTGCATGCCTTGATCCTTCACTGGATTTTGTCTATGATCTGAACAATGGACTCACAAATGACTTGATGATCTTTGTGATAGATCTTAGTACCCTCTCAAAGCATCCCTTTGATTGTACCTTGCTTGTGTTTCTGATTTGGCTTGAAACTGTTGATTTTTGAGAATCTGTGACCCAGAACCCGGTGAGAAACGAGAGTTTCTCCTTCAGCGCAACTGCTGTGAAGGCAGTCTGCATTTCAACGTAGGTCCCGTGAAGGCTACCTGCGCTGAATGTCAAAACCACAGTGTTGAGGTTGCGATGTGAACCAGTTTGGCCTTGTGCAGCTGGGGTTCTCTGCTCTCTGTTGCCCTGTTTTGATCTCTGTTTTTGCAGCCTTTAACCAGCATAGGTACCAGTCTGATAACTCCTTTTCTTTGCTTGAATTCGCCTCCTTTTGTACAAAAGACTGTAAGTTTTTTAATGTGTTTTTGGCGTCATTTACGGTTTTCCTTTGCATGAGTGAAATAATCATCTCCTGTGGTCCCTTGATTCAGATCTGTCGATTGTGATATTAGGAGGAGAGTTCATTGGCTGTTTGCAGTTGATTATACATTTGCTTTTGCTTATTGGTTTGAGTTTGTCTCTTTTAAGTGTCGAAACAAGTATTTCATTTCGAAAGTCCCAAAGTGATTGTAATCTCTCCCACCCTTGTTGATTTCGAAAAAGTAAAATTGTTTGTACTTGTCATTTAAAGAAAATTCAAAGTTGTACAAAAAGCTTTGTTTGTAGGCATCAATACTAAGAAAGCGGAAAAACAAACACTTGCATTGTGCATTTTCATTT